>PVKA01005352.1:18725-91314 GCA_004027165.1 Ctenomys sociabilis | reverse complement strand
TATAATTTTCCAGATCCCAGAAACTCAACACAAGAACAGTATACTAAAAGCCTCTGAAGAAATGAAACAGAATAGATTTAAAGGGAAACCCATTAGAATAATGGCAGATTTCTCTTCCCAAACCAGCAAGTCAAGAAGAGTGTGGAACAAAATACTTCAAGTCTTGCAAGAAAACAAATTCCAATGCCAACTTCTATGCTCTGCAAAACTGTCTTTCAAGTTTGATGGAGAGGTGAAATACTCCCATGACAAAGAACAGCTAAAGAATTTTGTGATGACAAAGCCAACCCTACACAGTCTACTAAAATATATTCTAGAGAAGAATCACAATGACCAGAACCCCATGAATGAGAATGGAAAGAACCCACCAAATAGGGTGAACAATTAAACACAGAAGAAAAATAGGTAACCAACAGCAGGAAAATAGCATGTTAAACATAAGTCAATACATTTCATTTATAACCATCAATGTAAATGCACTCAATTCAACCATTAAAAGAATAGACTGTCAGAGTGTATTAGGAAATAAAATCCAGCCATATGCTGGATACAAAAAACACACTTAAGTCATAAAGAAATTCATAGACTGAAAGTCAAAGGATGGAAAAACAATACTACACGCCACAGTATGTAGATAAAAGCAAAGGTAGCAGTCTTGATTGCAGACAGCCTGAACTTCAAACAAAGAATGATGAAACAAAATAAAGAAGGTCACCACATGCCAGTTAGGGGAAAAATATAAGAGGAAGAGCCACACAACAGACATAAATATGTCTGTACCAAGTACAGGAGCACCCAACTGTATAAGTCAAATCTTAATGGACATGAAAAATCTAAGATCCAATAACACAACCTTAACACAATTGCCAAAGGACAGGTAAAGCAGACAAAAAAATAGCAAAGAGGTAGCAGAACTGAATCAGCACTTGGAAAAAAAGATTCAGAGGACATATCTAGTGTTTCACTCAACAACATCCGAATACACATTTTTTTCTGCTGCACATGGGACATTTCCTAAAATAAATGACGTACTAGCCTATAAGTCAAGATTAAGTATATTCAAGATAACTGAGATTATGCCATGAATATTGTCTGACCACAGTACAATGAAACTGGAATTAAATGAGAAGAGACACAACAAAAACCTTGGAAATACATAGAAATTCAATAACACCCTCCTGACCAACCAATGGGTTACAAATGAAATTAAAGAAGAAATTAAACAATATCTACAATCCAATGAAAATTCAACTACAACTTATCGGACTTTATGGGATGCAATGAATGCAGTTCTTAGAGGGAAATTTATACCTATGAACCTACACTTAGGCAAACAACTGGTACAAATAAATACACTAATGCTGCACCTCAAGACTCAAGAAAGAAGCAGAAAAAATCAAGCCCAAAGATGGGAACAAATAATAAAGTTTAGAATACATTAAAGAAGTTGAGACAAAGAAAACAACTCAAAGAATTAGTAAAACATAGTTGTTTCTTTGAAAGATTAAATAATATTGATAAGCCCCTAGTTAACTTCACCTGAAGGAGGAAAGAGAAATAAAACTCAAATTCAAGTACTAAGGAATGAAAAAGATAAAATTACTACAGACCCAGTAGAAGTTCAGAAGATCGTAAATAGCTACTTTGAAAATCTTTACTCTCACGGAATTGAACGCACAGAATGTAGGCAGAAATCTTGAAGACATATGGGTACATGGATAGCTCATGAATAAAATCAAAACTGCACTGGAAATATTTCAAAAATCAATAACTCGGATCTCATCTTAGTTTCCACCTCAGGAAAACAGAATGAGCCTAAATAAACAGCCTAATGGTGTTCTACAACCTTCAAAGTGAGAAAGTCAAGGCCAAAATTGGGAGTAAAGATAAGTGCAGAAATTAGCACAACTGAGATGGTGAAAATAACACAAAGGATAAATGAATATGAGTCGATTCTTTGAAAAATAAATAAAATTTGTAACCCATAACCAAACTTATTTATAAGAAGGCAATAAAAAACTCAGTTTCATGCAATGAGGAATGAAAAGGATGAAATTGCTACAGATTCTGTGAAAATCCAGAAACTCATCAAAAATCTCTACTCACTGAATAAGAAACACAGAACAAATGGACAGATTCCAAGAAAAGTGTAAATGAGCAAAGTTGAATAAAAATATATAAAAATTTTGAATAAGTCAATTTTTGCTAATGAAATGGATAGTGTAATTAAATACCAATAAAGAAAAGCCCAGGTCCTGATAGATCCATAGCTGATTTCTACTAGAAATTTAGAGAAGATGTAATGAGAACACTCCTTCAACACTTTAATGAATTCAAAGGGAAAGAAAGCAAGTCTCTCAACTCATTCCTGGAGGCTAGTACTAGTCTAATACAAAAAGCAGACCAGTACTCTTTCATTAAAAATAGAATTACAGGCCAATCTCCCTAATGAATACAAAATACTCAATAAAATACTAGCAAACAGAATCCAAGTTGGATTCACTCTAGCAATATGGGGATGGACCAACATATACAAATCAGAAAGTATAATACACCACACTGATAGAGTCAAAGACAAAAACAAAGGAATCACCTCAATAGATGCAGCAAAAGCTTTTGATAAAGGCCAATACTCACAGAAAACCGCACAGAAAATTAGAATAGATGGCCTTTACCTCAATCTGATAAATCAACAGCTAATATCATGCTAAATTCACAAAACCTGAAAGCTTTCATTGTTAAATCAGGAACAAGACAAGGATGTCCACTACAACCATCTCTATTCACTATTTTTCTGGAAATACTAGCCAGATGAATTAAACAAGAGAAGGAAATAAAAGCAATGATATGAAAGGAAGATGTTACTACCATTATTAACAGACTACATGGTACTGTGCTAGAAGACCTCAATAACTCAAGAAAAAGACTTTTAGAATTAATAAATAAATTCAATAGATATAGCTGTGCAAAGGCAATATTTAAAAACCAATGTGATACTTGTATACAAAGAACTCACTGAGACAGAAATTAAAGAAAGCATACTCTTCACAATAGCATACAAAAAAGGACAGAAAACTTAAGAATCAACCAAATAAAGGAAATAAGAGATCTTACATTAAAAATTATAGCACTTTGGAGGAAGAGATGATAGAGGCTATTGGAAAATGAAAAGATATCCCTTGTTCATGGATAGGAAGAGCCAATATTCTGAAAATGGTCACACTGTCTAAATTGTTAAGCACACTTAATGCAATCACCATCAAGATACCATTATCCCTCTTGGTGGATCTGGAAAAAAGTACATTAATCTGAAACTAGAAGAGACCTAAAATATCAAAGGGAATCCTGTGCAGCAAAGTCAAGTCAGGAGGCATCACAATCCCTGACTTGAAATTATACTATAAAGCTACTGTGATAAAATCAGCATAGTACTGTTTAAATCTCTCACTAAAAACAGACCCGAAGATCAGTGGAACAGAGTCAAAGATGCAGGCTCTTAGCCACCTTATCTTGAACAAAGGGGCCAAACTCGTTCACGGGAAGAAAGATAGACTTTAACAAATGGTACTGGAAAAACTGGCTCTCCATGTGCTGTAGATTAAAAGTAGGTCCTGGGAGATGGCTTAGTGGAATAAGCACTTCCCTGGCAAGTGCAAGGGCCTGAGTTCAATCCCCAGTTCTACTAAAAAAAAAGGAAAAAAGACTAAAACTAGAAAGAACTCTGTCACCATGTCCTAAATAAAAGTCAAAATGAATCAAAGATCTAAATAATAAAACAGAAACACTAAATCAACTGGGAGAGAAAGTAGGTAGAAATCTTGAAGACAGAGGGGTGCACAGAGATTTCATGAAAAAAAAAAAAAAACCTGCAAAGGAAGTGATTCAAAGACTGAATAATGGAGATCTCATTTTATTGAAAAGGTTTTGTACATCAAAATTAATCACAGCACAGTAAATGTTAAGTTCATGAATTGGGAAAATATTTTAGCAAACGGTCCCTCAGGCAAAGGACTTCTATGAAGAACATATAAAAAATTCAAAGTAATCGAGATCATCAAATTCAAAGATGCAATTCAAAAATCAGAATGTGAGATGAATACACACATCTCAGATAAATAGCAAAGAAAGAAAGAAAGAAAGAAAGAAAGAAAGAAAGAAAGAAAGAAAGAAAGAAAGAAAGAAAGTTTAACATCATTGACCCTTTGAGAGATGGAAATTAAAACACTGAGATCCCAACTGACCCCATTAAGAATGGATATCATCAAGAAATTAACCAACAATAAGAGCTGGAGGGACTGTAGGGAAAAATGAATACTTCCCCACTGCTAGTGGGAGTGTATAATGGTATCACTACTATGGAAATCAGCATGGAGATTTTTTTTTAAAAATTGAGTATTATATGTCCCATTCAATCCATTTATTCCTCTTCTGGGTATTTTCCAAGAATTGAATACATCATACTACAATGTTGTATGAGCACTCATGTTTACAGCAGCATAATCCATAATAGTTGAATCATGGAGATAAGCCAAATTCTAATCTACTGAGGAATGCTAAGGTATTTTTATACAATGGAGTATTATTCAGCTATAAAGAAGGATAAACATGGTGCTTTTAAGAAGGATAAACATGGTGCTTTTATACATAAACAGATGCAACTAGAGACCATCCTCATAAATGAAGTAAATCAAACTCACATGGTTAAGAATTGTATTGTCTCTCTATTGTAAGAAACTGAAAAAAATAGACAAGAACAAAAATTGGCATAAAAATTGTAAAAGTGAATGAAGCTACTGAAAAGTAAAGAACAATAGCAATAGATGAAAGAGGAAATGTAAGAATGGAAAAGAAATAATATATGCATACAAAAGATAGATAGGATAGTTATACTACTGAATTGTTTTATTTCATCAAAAATACATTTTGTGAGGCTGGTAAGACAGCTCAGTGGTGTACAGCATCTCATTAGGGAACCTTTAGCAGTTTCAGAGGACCACAATTCAAACCCCACTACCACATGCTACGCCAGCCACAACCTCAGGGTGGCCTGAATGGACCAAAAGAAAGAAAAATTCTGCTTATATTGCTTGATCAATTGTACATGCCTATTTCTTGTAATCTGAGCAATACTTTGAAGATAACAATGTATAATATGTTACCCAACATTAATCCCTTACTATCCTGTTTTGAAATTCTATTATTATCTTGCTTCCAAATTCTGTATCATTCTATTTATCACTATATCTTCTCCTTAAAATAAACATCTATATCAACTATATAAAGCATTAATTTTACGATTTGAACTTAATCTACTTTAAATAATAAAGCTAATAAAATCTTCACGAATTTTTGCAATAGTATCTGCCCATCTATCTATCCTGGGGTAGAACTTGCAATGATATTCCTACCTTGGTCATCTACTTGCTGGAATTATAAATTGAAAGTACAATGCTAAGGTAAAACAACCATGTAAAAGAATATGATTCAATTACTTTACATTATGATTTTAATTAATTTGTCTATATCTATTCTTAAATCAGTAAGACACTGTCTTCCTCTTTGACATTTACCACAAATTGGCATAAATATTGTAAAAGTGAATGGAGCTTCTGAAAAGTAAAGAACAATACCAATAGATGAAAGACGAAATGTAAGAATGGAAAAGAAATAATATATGCACACAAAAGATAGATAGGATAGTTATCTATCTAATGTTGACCAGCTAATGTTATTATCCTAATGTTGACTGTAGTCATAAAGTTCTCATCCTTCTCCTGTTAACCTTCTTTTTCCTTTTCTCTCCTTCAACTTCTTCCTCCATTTCCTTCTGTTTCTCTGGAAAATGAAATTTCTTTTACTAATCCAGTTGCCAGCTTATAATATCTCAGAGTGGATATTTTTGTATGCAATCTCACATTTGCTTTGATTAAAAAAATTGAAAGCATTTTAGAGAAATCTATGGTAAGACCACACTTGAGTGGTCTAACTCCTGAATCATTACCACTTTCCCTTTTTGACCCATAAGACAACAGATATTGCTGGGTGTTTAACAGCAATTTTGAGGCCAGTGTTCTGTTCAACTTGAATTTAGACATATTCCAGATACCATCTATCTTTACTTAGGGCAATATCTTTGCTGCTGTTGGCCTCAAAAACAGCATCCCCTCTGCTGAAAGAACTGTTACCTTTGGGGCAGGTCATGACTTTTCTATTTTCGTAAATTATATTTTCTTTTCTAAATGATATACATTTCTCAAGAGTATATGGTTTTGGCCATAGACCACTTAAAGCACTTACATTGTAAATTGTGAATATTTTATTCTGTTAGAGGTGTCATAGTACTTTGCTCTTTTTTATTTCTAAATTTTCACTAACGAAGAGCTTACAAATAAAGAATAAGTCAACTTCACTGACTTTCACTGAGTCAGGACAGCATTATTTAGCATCCAATAGACAGTTAATTACCACAAACATTTCATCTCTCTATTATAAAGAAATACATAAGTATTTTTTAAGGATTATTTGTGGTATCCCAATTGCAATTGTTGGGTGGCCATCTGTACTGGGAAAGGGCCTGTCCTTTGTGTTTAGTGAGTAGGGGAAGAGGGCTTTTTAATTTTCAGCATTCCATGTCAACATTCTTGGTCATTCTACAATATGTTTTCCATGAGCTCAAAATTAGAGAAAACAGTCAGTTTAGCATTGAGCCTGATTGCTGCTCAACTTCAATTCAGTTCCACTGTGATGATGGAAATGTAAAAAAAAAAAATTATTCACATTAATTCATGAAAAAAGAAAACAATACCATGTTTTTGGCTCTGCATAAATCCTAGCCCTCTGACAGAAAAGTTGGCAAAAGTGTGACAAAAAGAATTAAGCATGGTTGAGTTTAAGTTTTCTACAATCATTTCCAAAGTTATAACTTACATGGAATTAGAATTGTGGATGCTTTATTTGCTACATAAAACACATGGAGGGTCTAGTATCTTCTAGGTCCTAATCTTGGTCCTGAGATTAAAGCTGAAGGAAAAATAGGCAAAAACCTTCTGGTTTCAGGAGCTCACATTCTTATGCACTGAAAATATACCCGTTGCCTGCTGGAAAAGCATTGTATTTTCTAATCGTCCTCTGTGACTACATGGCTCTGCCAATGCCCAATTATCAGCCATGGCACTAGAGAGATGAATCTAAATTGCCAGAGGTAACTGTGGATTAGGGAATGCAATGATTGAATTTATTATAGGTATAAATATGAAAGTAAAAAAAAGGTTTTTGAATATATAAGGTGATAAGACATGTCATAGTAGAAACTTGTTAGAATTTTCCTTCAGTGTTAATTTTTCTTCTTTAATACAATAAATTTATTGCACACTTTATTTATATGTTATTATCACATTTATCATAGGGAATTTGTACCTGTCCAAGATATATTTTGGATTTCTTATTTTTCCCAGTTTCCTCTCCTCCATTCACATCTTTCCCTCTCCATTTACAAAGCTTTGTTTCCATTTTCTTCCCATTTTATCCTGTTTCTAAATTGTTTTTCCTTCCTTTCTCTCACCCACCATCAAAGTTCTTTTTGCCATTTGAACAATTTCTTCCTCTTTTACAATATCTATTATATATTTTGGTTCCTATTTACAGTTGCAGTTTCTCATACTGGGGAGAAAATGTGATATTTATACATGAATCTGATTTATTTCACTTAAGAGTATAGTATCAAGTTGTGTCCATTTACCCAGAAATGTCTCAGATTCATCCTTCTTTATGACTGATTAGTACTCCATCACATAAAAAGCAAAACAGAAGCCAAAGTTCTCACATGAGTTATACTTCTGCCTTTTTGGCTCTCTGAGCAGCACCACTCTTGGTAGACAAGAACAAATGCCTTATGAAAAGTGGCAAAAAGAGAGCCAAGAAAATAGTTAATCTACTTTTTAAAAAGGACTGCTATAATGTGAAGGTGCTGGCTACATTCAACATAAGAAGTTGGAAAAACACTCATCATCAGAACTCAAGGAACAAGAATTGCATCTTATGGGCTCAAAGGTCATGTGCTTGAAGTGAGCCTACCTGATCTACAGAATGATGAAGTTGCCTTTAGAAAGTTCAAGCTAATTACTGAAGATATTCAGGGCAAAATCTGCCTGACTAATTCCCATGGCATGGACCTTACCTGTGACAAAATGTGTTCCATGGTCAAAAAACGGCAGACCATGATTGAAGCTCATGTTGATATCAAGACTATTGATGTTATTTGCTTTGACTCTTCTGTGTTGACTTTATTAAAAATCACAACAATCAGATATGGAAGACCTCTTATGCTCAGCACTAGCAGGTCCACCACATCCAGAAGAAGTTGATGGAAATCATGACCTAAGAGGTGCAGATAAATGAAGGAAGTGGTCAATAAACTGATTCCGGACAGCATTGGGAAAGGCACAGGAAAGGCTTGCCATTCTATGTACTCTGTTCATGATGTCTTTGTCAGAAAAGTAAAAATGCTGAAGAAGCCCAGGTTTGAATTGGGAAAACTCACAGAGCTTTATGGTGAAAGTAGTAGCTCTCAAAACCTACTGAGGATGAGACTGCAACTAAAGTTGAATGAGTTAATGGATATGAACCACCAGTCCCAGAGTCTGTTTGAGATCCAGAATTTTAATAATTATAAAATCCTATTTGGTAAGGTACAAAATAAAAGAACAACAACAAGAAGAACAAACACATCTTTTTTAGGTATTTCTGAGCTGAAGGCCAACCTCAAAGCACAACCAGAAAAAAAGGTTATCATGTAAAGGGTACCCATAGTTCAGACTGAGTTTAGTTTAGTTTTGTTTTGTTTTTTAAGTGAACAGTTTTGAATGTTACATGATAATGTTTTCAAGGTTCTGTGAAATGTGATTATCCATTTTATCTGGACATACTTTCTGAGACTTTCTTTTGAACTGTTTGTCTGATACTCTACCGCAAATGATGTTTTTGAAATATGTGTACCATATATAGAGACTATATTGCAAAAGTCTAACTCCTATCACGAGGAAAACATATTTGAAAACCAGCAAGTATTTAAGGGTGCTGTGTCAGAGGGAAACACATAATGATGAATGCAAGATGACTTTAACATAATAGTGTTAATAGTGTAAGTTCATGGGTTCAAAAGATAAATTACCATTCAGCAATTGTGGATGAATGGTTTATTAACTTAAAATGGATTTGTGCATTTATCAGAAAGGAAAAATAATTCCAATGAAATCTCTTAGGCACTTATCAGAAAGTTGGTTAAGAAAACACAAAAGTAGTAAAGTTCCTGTATTTTTAGGTTGAATATTTTTATCCAGACTCTAGGCCAGTATCAGATAATGTGGCTCTGTTTGACTTCTACCAGTTTTCATAGGCTGTAAGTGAAGTCATTCTCTGTGTACAAGCTTTCCCATCTAAATACAAGATCCCCTACTCCACAAGCCATACATACATCATCACTTAGCCATACACAGTATTAGAGGAAGGAGAAAATATGGAAGTGGTCATATCTTCACAGCAGTAGAGCAGGCTCAGTTACTTGACAAATATAAAATTTGGCCACATCAAACAGAGTAAATACTCTTATTAATAGCCAGCAAAATTTCTGCTTAATACTCTGAAGAATTGTGAGAAATCTTCTGAAAGTATATTTGTCATACCCTTAAGAACTACCTATCAACACAAAGGAATGCTGTCTAAAGTGGACATGCTCCTCAGTAGCCCACGTAAGTACTGGCCACAGGCCAAGGCCAAGATAGTGCTGCTGCAGAACTTGGCCCACCACCAAGTGTCACAGGCTTCACAAAAGATGATCATTCTGAAAGTGACATGAAGAAGTCTCTGAAATGGACTGTGAAGTCTGTTTAATCTGCTAAGCACCTGAAAGGCAGACTTAATGGATCAAACACTGAACAAACTTAAGAAACAAGCTTACATAAAATAGAAGTATATAATCATAAAAATTGAATATAGTTATATGTCAATGGATTTGAAAATATGAATAAGTTTTTGAGAAATAATAAATGCTCCCATTGATGCAAGAAGAAGCCACAAATTTAAATTTGCTCATAAGCAGTAAGCAAGTTCAAATGTGGCAGAAGGCATTATACTCAGAAAATAAAGACCTGGAAATTATTGAAGGTAAATACTATTAAAATGTCAAAGATAGCTAATTACATGTTATGCTCAGTTACTTAGATGGCTGAAGCAGGGTGTTTGCAATTTCGGAAGAGCCTGGACAATGTAGCATTTGTCTGTGTTTGAAAATGCAAGAAAGAGTAAAACTTTAAGGAAAAACAGGGAGGTAATTCAGTGTGACTCATCTTTCCTATGATTATGTTCTTGGTTCAATTCTAGTACCAAAAGAAACAAACATGCAAATAAAAAAACAAAGTGAAGAATAGTTTCTGTTTCTTTTGAAATACTCCCCTATGAATTAAATTTATATAGTGAACTAGGCTAAATGTTTAGTTATTTTTCTGTGTACTACTGTGGCCCTTAAGCTATTTAAGAAAGCCAAATTATACACATTACAGAGAAATACAGGTGTAGAAAAATTTAACCTAGCATTATATGAACAAAAATCACAAGGTATTAACAAATTAATTCATCATAATCAAGTGCATTTTACCTCATCAGAAGAAAGTTAGTTATTTCTTTTCCATTTAGATTTTTTATTCATTTCTCCTATTTCTTGGCCTTTTTTGTTAATTTTATTGAGAAACACATAGCAAACCTATTAAGAAAGCTAGTTAAACAACATCCTTCAGTGTCTATCACTTTAGCAATGGGTTGACACTGATATGTTGTTACGTATGCAGAAACTTTTTTAAAAGCTTCAAAAATTCTTACACAAAAATTCATAGAATTCAAGACTAGGTACAAATTTTTTAACCTGATAAAAATTGTTACTCCAAAAGCCAAATCAAAGACATGAGGAAGTGTGTATGTGTGTGTGTGTGTGTGTGTGTGTGTGTGTGTGTGTGTGTGTGTGTATATATATATATATATTTTTTTTTTTTTTTTCAGAAATCAGGATTGAACTCAGGCCCTTGCTCTTGCCAGGGAAGCACTTATTCCACTGAGCCATCTCCCCAGCCCTGAAATATTATTTTGAATATGTAGAAGATATGGGATATGGATTCTTGGTGTTGCTAGTGTCCAATAATTCAGTGTGGTGTGCAGGTTGTGATAAGGACAGTATGATGAACTGTGTTGGAGCAAAAGATGACATTGGGATTATTTCTAGATAATTACCTAGAAAAGGGATAACCAGGAAAAATTTGAAAAGTTGGTTCATCTCCTCTTTTCAATTGTTTCAATTTTTTGTCTTCTGAATTTTTCTTCTTTCAGTTCTATGTACAAATACCTGGTAATAAGAGTAACTGGTTGGAAAACAACACTATGTATTACAGCAACTGCTGTGAAATTCACATTACTTTGTTAAGTAGAAATCTGTACCTTTGTAATTTTTTCTGTTTTAATTCTAACTTGTACTCTCTTTAAAAACTAAAAATAATGAATAAATTCAAAAAATATTATAAAAAATAAAACTAAAAAGTCTAGCAAAATTTCTGCCCTGAGAAAGTAGCCAAAAGTATATATTGTCTTCTGATCTGAGCAACAACCAAAGATAGTGTATTAAAAATGAAACCATAGCCGGGCGTGGTGGCGCATGCCTGTAATCCCAGCACTCGGGAGGCTGAGGCAGGAGGATTGTTGTGAGTTCGAGACCAGCCTGAGCTACAAAGTGAGCTTAAAGCCAGCCTGAACTGCATAGCGAGACCCTGTCTCAAAAAGACAAAAAAAATAAAAAAATAAAATAAAAAAAATAAAATAAAATAAAAATGAAACCATAAATGCTTGGGAATGACTAACAGAATTTCATTAAAGGATACTTTGAAACAACTTGGAAAAATTGAGATTTACACTACATTCGTGCAATGCCTAACATTATTATCAAGAAATTAAAGTTCTTTAGAAGGAGGAAGGATTTTTTAAAATGTAATGAAAAATGTGAAACTTAGAATGTCAAAGTACCTCATTTTCCACATGTGAAGGAGCAGCCATGGGAAGGCTGAGGCTGGAAGATCACAGCAAGTTCAAGGCCAGCCAGAACTTCATATTGAGTCCCAGCCAGCGTGAATTATAAGGCGAGACCCTGTCTCAAATCAAAAAAATCAATCAATCAATCAATCTGACTCATTTAAAATGGAAAACCAGAGGACTAAAGTGTCTCCTTAGGCAGAACACAGTGGCGGGGGTTCTGTTCGGGCCATGCGACAGTGATTGAGATTGGGTGCAAGGGCACGCAACTGTAATCTCAGTACTTGGGAGGCTGAAAAAAGGAAGATGACTGCAAGAGTCTGATCTGTGTAGTGAGATGCTGTAGACCCTGTAGACCCTGTCCTAAATACAGAAAAAAATAAGTAAATAAAAGATAAAATAGAAAACTAAAGATAAATGGCAGTCACAAAATCATTGCACTGTCACAAAGAATTTATAGCAATAAGATATTCTAAAAAAACAAGGAATTAAATAGAAACTGAGATTATAAGAAGATTCAGTCTTAAAAGATAGGTAAGCATATGGAAAATTTTCAAATTCATGTTATGCTACCTTCAATACGACATTACATATATTAATTTAAAATTAATATTTAATTAGTCAGAAATTAATTTAGGAATTTCAATGACATACTATTTTTCGCCTGTTAATAAATTTATAAGATCTGACATTGTACATTAAGGCTATTAGTCATTAGTTTCCAAACGTTTTTCTACAGGGAGTGATTGGAATCACTCAGAAAGTTTAAAAATAATTACTAATGGTTAGCTTCCATTGCATCATTCTGATTTAGTTTCTTTGACTTTCAAAAATACATGACTTAGAAGTAGAGAAATACGTGATATTCAGTATGTAATTTCAAATAATCAAAGAGATGTTGGGGGGCAGTTAGAATATGAGTCTACACAGAAGACTTCTACTAACAAAATGGAGTTGCAAAAACCATAATTAGAAAAAAAATAAACAATAGAATGAAAGAGAAAGTAGAACAAGAAAGAGTTGATTTATTTGAATGGGAGACACCCATTACTAAAGTGTTCAATCACAAATTGGATTGGAAAATTGGTAAGGTTTGTAGAAAAAAAATCAGACATTCAAATTGATCATTTAAATATATGAGCTTAAAAGAACCTTGTACATGGAAACTTGAAAGCTCATTAGAATCCATGCTGGCTTTTCCTTTTTACCATCTCTTCCTCTTCCTCTTCCTCTTCTTCCTTCTGCTCCCACTCTTAACTGACTCAAACTTTCTTCTTGTGGGGATAGAAAAGGAATAACTCAGAAGATTTTCATCTTACAGTGTCTTCCTGGTCTCTAACTAAGATGTGGGAAGTGGGAAACTTACACCAAATAGGATACTCCCCTCTTGGGGTAGCGTGAGGGTTTTCTTATCCTTTTACAGTGTCACTGCATCAGTTCATGCATTGGTGTGATAAGATGTGTTGGCTGTCTATCTTTCAAACCACCAAAATTCATTTCTTAGAGCTGTAGAGTGTGGAAAGTCTAGACTCAAGGGCCAGAGGATTAGATATATGTTGATGAGACCCTGAGTTTTCAGTGGCACCTGCTATGTGACTTCACATGGCTGAAGAGGCTTTCACACTCCTTTGGCCTCCTCTATGAGGCCCATTCATGAAGGAAGCAGTGTTCTGATACACTGTTGTAAGCTTAACTTTTCACATCACTGATTTGGGGGTTAGATTCAAACATGGATTTTGAAGGGACATGAGGATTTAATTCATGGCAACTAGACTCCTTCATCACAGATCAGATGTCTTCACCTGAGTGATTATTTGGTTCTTTGGAGACTTGACGTATTCAAACCAAAGTCATAGAACTTGAGATTAGGCAGTGTGTATCCAGTGTCTTATGTTGATGATGCTTAGGATGTTCACTAAGAACAAAGATGCCTAACACCTGGTTAAACAAGAATGGAGATGTTTCAAAGCAAATAATCATATTCCACAATGCAAGTAATTCTGCCATATGATATAAGAGAGATAAGGCTAAAGCATATTCATTAATTATTTTGTTAACTTTGACTTTCTTCCTAAGTAGTACTAAGTAAATAGCATACTGATACATAAAGATGTGTAAATGTTAACATATGCATCAAATATTATTCATATAAGTTTGCTTTCCATACTTTGTTCTAGAAAGCTACAGTTATTGGCAGAAGGAATAAGATTTTTGATCACAAAGACAAAATAGGACAAAACAAACCAACTGCTCAAAATTTTGAACAAGGCATTAGATAATGCAAGTACATTAGACAATGAATTTGATTTATTACTTTTAAGTGTTGTCTTGACTTCACGTATTTGATTGGTCCTAAGATCTACTTTTTCTACCTTCCTGTTATCCTCATCTGTAAAGAAGTCAACTTCATGTTCTTGACTAAATGAAGATGAGAAAGACTTAGAGGAGGAGGTGTGATCTAAGAGTTCATTTCATTGTGAATTATGACACTGTGAAATGCAACCACAGGAAGCATGGTGCCATGGGGCATGCTTGGAATCCTGGCACTGGGGAGCCTGAGACAAGTGATCAAGCTGATCTTTTTTGCATAGGAAGACTGTTTAAAGACAAAGCAAAAAACAATGCACAGCACCCAAGTGAATTTTCAAATCAAAACTTTCTAACACTTTTACCAGGTGTTACTATTACTTTCCTTTTACAAAAAAAATAAAAAATAAGTACAGAGATGTTTTGAGGCTAATTTGCCCACGGCCATGTAGTACGTGATGGAAGCGTGAATTGAACCCAGAGCATTTAGCCTTACCTTTGGATGTAGTTGATCTGTTTTTCATGATAACTTAATAAAAGCATATTTTTTGAACTTGTATATTTTATGTAAAGAGAGTTGTGACTAGGTATCTGTCAAATCAATTTTGTTTTATGTGAAAATGCTCAATAATATTTAATTTCATAGACAAATCAAAAGTGATATAATCCTGAAGTTAATGTTGAAAGACATTCTTCAGTTAAAATACATTAATTGAGATTTGCAACTTCTTATATCTAGGCTAAATCAAATTTACCTGTACACATTCTAAAGAAAGGGATATTCATATATAAAAACTACAAGCATATTTTTTCAAAAGGTGAGGGATAGATGTTAGCGATGTATTTTCAAAAGCTAATCATTTGCTATGAATGAGAAGTACTATTAAATTTATATCTGACATGATCTCCTTTTGGAAATATGTGGTAGCTACTTCAAATTATGCTAAGTATTTTAAAGTAATATGCTATAATTTCTTGAAATATTAATAGCTTAAGTATTCCTCAAAATTAAATATGTCCATCCACTATTTCCAGAGTAGCACAATTTATTTTATCTACTACAATCAATGCCTGTAATTTCTATTACTTCAGAAGAGATGGTGACATTTGTGAAGATGGTTTAATTGTAGGATAGAATGCATGCTCATTTTCCTTTTAATAGACATAGCTTTTAGCAGTTGAAAGTAACATTCCAGTATATTCAAAATGGTTTCAAACCAATTTGTGTTGGTTTTAAGCTAATCTAGTGTTTTTCAACTCTGAGTTGTACAGACGTCTCTAAATTTGGCACGTGTTATTTTTAGCATTTGAGGGAGTCTGTGTTGTGGATAAGCAATAACTTGTTACAGCACTTGAACAAAATTACTAATGCCATCTCAGTGATGTTCTTATTATCTTATACCCCTGACACCAAAAGCAATGGTAAGGGCTAAAGCACAGTGCAGGTGCTTGTTCTCAGCCTGATCAAACAAGCTTAATTATGACCTCCAGATAAAGGTATTGCCATTAAGCCATCGAATTATCACAGATAAGGCTGAGTCTCTGTTACTGTCTGTGATAAATCACAGCTAACAACAGCAAAGGAGTCCGGGCTCACAGGCTAATCCTTGGGAGGTTTTGGATGGGCCGGTTCCACCCGCTGTTTTGCATCTATTTATATTGCGCTCAGAACCCCCAAATGGCCTTTGCTTATCTCCAGCTTTAGATAATTTATTCTTTTTGGTGTGTCACCTCCCTGGCTGAGGCACTTATCAGGAATGAGGGGGTTATGGAAATTGGATCTACTGAAATGCTAAACCTCCTGCCAATTACTACACAAAAACAAGTTTTCTTCACTGATTTGCTTTTGTTTATTTGATATTGCAAATGTGGATTTTATGATTACAGTTTAGGACAATTGTTTAGCTTGAAAACAAAATAAGCATTTAATTTGACTAGCTTTCTCTTTTCACTAGAGTCGTTGGGCAATTTACACTGATTCAAATGGCCAGATGGTTTTCTGTCTGTTTGTCACTGACTAAATAGATGTGTAAATATTTTTATTTTCATAGAGGGCTGATCTTAAGAAGAGAATTTGTTGAAGTCCCCTTCATGGCAGGCTTCTGCTCCGAGATGTACTCATCTTAATTTAGATTCTTCAGTATAAAGTAACTCCTATGTGAAACCATTTCTCATAGAAATATGATGCCTGTCTTGGAATTTCATTAAGATGAAATTTTTTTTTTCATCCCTGTTGCTGTCCAAGTTTTATGAAATCTTATCTCTGAAAATTTTATGAGGTTGTTTGACTAGTAGTTAAATATATTACTTTTCAGCGATATGAAACAGTCCTAAATGAGTAACTACCAAGACTATAAAGTTCTCATATGCTTATTAGCATAGTATAATGAAAAGTTGAAAAGGAAGATTAGACTGTCCTTTTAAACAGGCAAGTATGCCATCTATGTTTAGCTATTTATTTTTTTTTTTCTCAACGAGATTTCTTAAGGTTTTATGTTCTGGAAAGGCTGAAGTCACCCAATTGTCATGACTGATCACCAATTCTTCAAGTCTTCTTGTGTTGATTATTGATGCCAGTTATTGAGATAGTAATCTTCAGAGTGATAATGGAAACCACTAAATTAATTCAAGCTTAAGATTCTGTTACACTTACTGTCACCTATTAGAACATTTGATATTTTTAATCCTAGTTAGAGGCTTTCTCCCTAAGCAAGAGCTGATGGCAGAAATGATGGAAAAGAAAAATATCTGACTTTATAACATCTGCAATTCTTTTTCCTCTGAGTATATTTCAGTCCTAAAATAGCTATGTAGGTGACTTCTCAAATATCTTCTTGATTTTGTCTATAGAATTATTATGGAGGTGTGTGTATTTTAACTTAAAAATGAAATGCAAAACAGGTTCTGCTTCTCATAGGTGAAAAATTGTTCTCTTAAAGAAATTTACATGTGAATTTAAAAACATTTAACAAGTTTTCATCCAGGGTGTCAAACTAACAATATGGATTATTAGAGCCAGACTATTTGAAAAAATATCTAACCCTAAATTAGATGAGATTAAGTCACTAGTCAACTGATTATACTCTTTATTGTTAAGACATTAGAGGTGTGTGTGTGTGTTTGTGTGTGTGTGTGTGTGTATTGATCTCTCTACTCAACTTTTTTAACATTACAAAATGCTTCTAGTAATTTCTGGCATCTTGGATCTTAACCAAATTCTCTAGACCACAGGGGTGGCAGATAGCATCCCATTATCTACCTGAACAGAGAAAACAAAATAGACCTTAAAGTGTAAAGAATAATCTGATCTTTGGTTGTTGGTAATGCTTACATTAAAGGTAAAATTCAAAAAATATGCTAAAATGAATTAATCACAGGGGGACAGCTAAGTCTTACTTTGTATTTTTCTTTTGTGCCTTACTCGTTACTGGTCATGTCTGATACCATGTCTGCTCTAAATCACCACCATCTCTTTCTTCCCCTCTTCTGTTGAGCTGCTTTGCTTTTAATTTTTTCCCTGATGCACTTTCTACTTTCTATTCTATTCCCAGTCATCTGGCTTTTCAGCTTCTCTGCCCAGCTACATGAACCATATGGCGTCAATGCCTCAACACTCTTACTATGAAATTTGTTCTCTAGTACAGCATAGTCTGAAGTAAGTGAAATAAAATGGACTTTGATCTGAGAAAATTAAATCTATAAAGTGTTAAAATTATCTTTTGGAAGGATGTATTACCTTCATGGCTACTAGGAAATCTAGAAAAGACCACTGAACTAGTTTTAGACAAATCTATTTCAGATAAGAAAAAGTGAAAGAAAGACTGAGAGAAGAAAAGGGGAGGAGAGGAAAAATGAGAAGAGATTGGTCAATAAGGAGAAGCTAAAATTAGAATATTCTGTTTCTTTTGATAGAGATGACCACTAAATAATACAGCTACTTATACGACCAATAGTCTCTGCATTAAATTGGATCACTAGGAGGCTTGTTAAAGGCTGTTCACCATTTTATCAGTTTTCCAAACTCTTAGCACCTTTATTTCCTGAATTACATGATTTAGAATGGGCTATCATCTTGTATTACTGCTCCTTATTCATTCAGTTATATAAATTGTATTTGCTCATACAGATTCTGAGCTTCTGGAGGGTGAGCATGTATTTTAGGACTCTTTCGTATACAGTCACATTACTGAGAGAAATGCTTGTCTCATAGACAGGCAATCAATCTGTATTTGGGGAATGATTTGGAAGACATAATCAGAGCTGAGGATTAGCTGCCCAGAACATTTTGAAAGGTTTACCTTCAAGAATGATAGGTGTTGGTAAGAGGTGGCTGGCAGAGATGACAATAAACAGTATGAATTTTGATTTTTCAGTTAGGTCAACAGATTCCATGACAGTACATTACTGTAGAAATGTTTAGGTATAACTGTTGGCAGCATGCATAGTTTCAAGCAACCATAATACTTAAAGAATTTTCCTTGGACTCTTTATTAGCTATCTTAGTTGGGAAAGTGAAGATAGTGGTATTCATGTTATGCAGAAATCTGCAAATATTAAGATGGATATTATTGGTGGCAAAGTTTTTGATATTGACCACAGAGGGGAAGCATTATTTTTATGTTTTTGCCTAATTCTTTAGAATTGTAGCCATCATAAAGAAAGAAAGTGACAGAAAAATGACTACATGCTATGATTTCGGCAACCAACCAATGACAACATAAAAATCACCAGATGTCTATGCAAACTTATACTTTTTTGCCTGACTTACGCATTTATATTCATATGAGGTTTAGACCCTGTTTTATGAAAGCTTGTTGAGAAATGAATATTGCCTCTAGGATTCTGCTTAATTTTTTAAGAGGAAAGAAGTCCAAATCTCTTCTAAAGCTTGCAAGTGTCTCTAAATTTGTGAAAAACAGAATACTCTAGAGCAACAGTGAAAGCTCTTCTGTTAATTTTTTTTCCTCCTGTTTTTCAATAGTGAAATCTCAAAAGTAAAGAATTGTTTCTTGCATTAGTGTTTGGTACATTGGTACAGGGCCTGTGTTTTTTTTCAGGAGATTTCTATTCTCTTTACCAATCTCTCCAACAGTTAGTAGTGGGAGATACTGAGTTAAGAGTAAGGAGAAAAGGACAAAAGCTATTTGGAAGTTTTAAACTGAAATTAATTTTATAAATAGAATATTCAATTTCTATAAATTCATGGAGACTCAAAAATTTTAATTAGCTTAAACACACTTTAATAGCTAATTAATGGGTTTAATTAAACTAAATTTTTGTTTCCTAGCTTCTCTTTTTAAGGCTTTCCTCTTAAGTCAAATTCTCTTTCTTGAAAGGGATGTACAAGGGAGAGACAAATCACAGAGTTTAGAACAACTTTTGGGCTCCCAGATGCACACACAAATGAGATTGCCTGTTCTTGTCACTGTTGAGCATAAATGTCCAACACAATGTTTGAGTTGTGGAAACTATTGTAGCCTGAAGAAGGTTAGGACCACAGATTGCAAAGATGAAGCTGGAATTGGTGATGAATGGAGTGACTACAGATTGGGTGGAAAAGTAAAAATACTTCTTGATCATCCCTAATAAAATTAGAAACAGACTGGCATGCGGTTTACAAATAGCCTTTCAGAGATGCTGTGTTATGCCAATGACTGGAAAGCAGGTGTTTAGACCTGTTTCTGATGTAGCCAAGAGGCAAGATTATCAGATGGGAAGAGTGACACTGCCATGAAGGCCTGCCTGAGATCAACAGTGTAGCCAGTTGCACAAAAGGTGTTATATGATTTTGTGTTCCAAAAGCTCATGGTAGTGAACTGAAAAGATGAAACCCTTTAATGTAGAGAGCAGGGAGGATGTGTACAAAATTGGTTCAGTGTGGTTGTATGATAACTTGGAATATATATATATGTGTGTGTATATATATATATATATATATATATACACACATATATATATATATATATATATATATATATATATATATATATATATATAATCTTTGTAAAACATGCCTTATCAATGTGGGAGAGGGCGGGATGTTATAATGATCATTTGACCTTCTAAATGGAGTACAAATCTGGCAGCCACTATCTAAAAGTTTTAGTGTTTAAGATGTGAGTTCTCCAAGGCAATTCGAAAGCTCTTGACTACTCACCTTCTTACCATTAGTGAATGATGTTGCCAGATGTAGCACGTTCTTTTCTTTTAAATTTAAGTATTTGGCACAGAGTCTCACTGTGCAGCTCAAACTCATAGGTATCTTCCTGTTTTCAACCTACCCTGCACTGGGATTATAGGCATGTGCTGCCATGTCCTGAGTCCATCACAGGCTCAGCACGCCCAGGTATGGGAGGCCTGTGGTGCGGGGAGTGAACCTGGGTCCTTACACTTGCCAGGTAAGTGATTAGACTGCTATCTCCGCACTGCTAGATCCTGCTTTTAATCTCCAATGTTAGGGAAAGAAGTATATGAAACAGAGCTGGCTCCTTTGTCTAGGAGAGAACAAAGTCCATGCCCTCTGCTGGACAGCACTGCTAGCTGCTGTTACAGGTTCTGGTTAGATAACCAGTTGAACTGGTAAATAGAAGTGTGAAACACTGATGTTCCTAGCAAGCTCTCTTGCTCTAAATTAAAGTTCATAAGGATTCCAGTTTACTGTGAGAAGAAGCTTAAACAGATATTTAAGGAAAGAACGCCATGAAAAAGACAGTTCTCTTTTAGCTTTTAACAACCTTTTGACCAATAGACATTAAATATAGAAGATATATGAGAACAGCAAAACGTTCCCATGATCATTTGTTCATTTATTCTATCATCTGTTTGATGATCTACACGTCAGATCTCATTTGAAGTGAGATCAAAAAAGAATCTAGTGTCAGCATATAAAATGAGTTCAGGTGTTTTATGTGCTTGTGAAGACATGTTAAATAATGAGAATATGGGTTATTATTTTCCATCAAGAGTGCATTTCCTTTGCCACAAACAAATTAGCTGTTGTTTTATATTACATCACTGAAAATGACAAATGGGGGAAAGGAGACATTAAATGAATACTCGCAATGAAATCTGATTCCTGTTTCTATGTTTGGCCGCTCAGAGCTTTCATGATTTCTGTCTCTTTCTTCTTGCCCTACTTCTGGGAAATTGAGAAAAAGACCCTCATACTTTCTCCTCAGGCCAATGAGAAATTCAAGTCAGTGGGTTCAACTTGGGTGGAGGAGCTCTCTTCCTGATCCGGCCCACAAGAAGTGACTAATCTACAGACCAGTGAGCACTCCTTGCCCGTGCAAAGCATCCTAAGATTTGCTTAGGAGCCACCCAGTACTGGCCTCCTACACACGCATTTTGTACATAGTAAGCTTTCTCATGTCCTCATGATGTATGTCTGATGTCATCCGTGCTATGTTGTTGTTGGTTTTTTTTTTTTTCTGTTGATTTTTTTAACCTTTTATTGATTTTAATGAGAAAAAAGATAAAATGACAAAGAAACAGTTTCAAAACAGCTTAGTAGGACAGTTACAATAATTAATGTATTGCATACTGTTGCCTTCATACTAGTTATTCAGAGGACAAGATATAGACATGATATCTTCTCTAAAACAGTACAAATCTTTCTTCTCATTGAATTAAGAGAAAGTAGCTGTATATCCATCCTAACTATCTTGTATATACAAATATATTTTTTCATTACAAAACAGTTGTTTATTTATATTCCTATTTTTTTTGTTCTGTTTTGTCAGAGACGGGTATTCATCTACAGTTAGAGAAACTGTATTTGGAGAAGTCATTAAAGGACCTTTTCATACTTGAAGCGAGTCCAAAGATTGTAGATACTTGAATTCAGCAAAATAACCCAATATGGGCCAATAGTTCATAATAGTATCACGTTATCAGCAGAACTGACAATTGTCAGAAGTTGTTGACTTGACCCTTACTATGGCATTACTTTTACACTTCATGGTTATACTTTTCTGCAAGATAGTTAAGACCAAGTTAAAGAAAAACCTATATAACTAAAAATTTAACTTTTGTATCTGACAAGGTCAGTCAAATTCCCTCAGGATTTAACCTGAAACCTTGTACCACAGTTTGTAGATACTTTGTCAGTGTCAGCCATGTGGATGAGAAATGGCCATTGCTTGATCAATTTTCTCTCCGTGAAAATCTGAGAGAATGTTTTCTCTCTAGGTGAATCTCCTTAGGCACACTATACACCATCAATCGCTTTCCTCTGTGGCCCCATAATCTCCTTGATCAGAAAATTTGGGACACCACTGAGTTACAGGATGTCACAGCACAGGTTCTCTTATGTCCTGAGACCTCACTGATCTTTAAAGACCAGAGCAAAAATGTTGGTTATTCTTGTAGCCCCTCTATTTGTCTAATTTTTGGTCTGCAAACTTTAATTATTAATAACATCCAGAAGAGAAATTTAATGATATTATTACCCTGCAACAGAGACAGTTGAGCATAACGTCACTATCTATCTGAGTATCAAGTGCCTTAAACATAACATGGAGCTGTTATTTTTGAACAGCCATGGATATTCTAAACTTTAAATCCCTATAAGATGTGAAACAATTACAATTTTTACACAAAAATTTATAAATCAAACCATATACAGCATTGTAGCAGGACAATCCTATGACTTTTTTAGATATCTATTGTTTTCTTTTACTACTTTTTTTTTTTTTTTTTTTTTACAAACATTTGTTTTAAAGAGAGTATGGCAATAATTGGTATGCTGTATTTTTTTTAATGTATTTAGTAAAGAATCTACAGGGTTTATAGGGTCTCACTACATACATGGGACTCGTACTGATTCTCCTGTTTTCAGCCTCCCAAGCACTAGGTTTACAGGCTCTTGCGCCACCATGCTCAGTCTCAATAGCCATCTCAGTGCACTCAAGCGGTGTGACTGGCACTGCACAACTGGGATCGAACCCCGACCACTACACTTTAGTCTACTGAGCTATCTCACTGATCCTGGGCTATCTGGCTGGCCCTGGAGCTATGTGCCCAGTTTTTGTTATATATTAGCCAAAGTCTGGGGGGATGCTTGGGCCTGTTACTTCTTTGGACAACCGTAAATCATTACCAAATGATTTCTAAGAGAAAGAGCAGTAAAAAGGTGACAAGAAGGAGGGAAAGTTTTAGAGACACAAGTGTCTGTGTGTATCTATAAGAATGGTATAAATAGTGCTTCCTTCATTGAATGTAACATCAACTAGCACCCCAAATGTATGCAAATCAGTAATGAAAACAAGATTTCTTGTGGTCAAATAAACTGAAGAGATAATTGTATTTGGGCCTGATAACATAGTCTATATTTTCTTTTATCGACTATGTGTCAGCTTAGTTTATCTTTAAGTATCAAAAAATATCTAAAATATTTAAGTAACTAGATATTGGATAATTTACACATAAAAAAGTCATGAAACCAAAGCTGATTGACTTGAGGAGCAGCTACAGAAGACACAATGATATCCAATAGGTAAGAACTACATTTCCCACAATTTACAATTTTTTTTTTAATGACAACATGTTTTCTAGAAGTCACCAGTTTACCAGCCCTGGAAGTGGAACTATATTTATAGGTTTTAGCCAGATATTGGTGAAAGTACCAAAATCATCAGTTTATAGATGAGTTAGCCAAGATGTTAGGGTGCTTTAATTAGGCTGTTAAGCTTTCTAGAGAAATGAAATCAATAGAATATATATATATATATATATATATATATATATATATATATATATATATATATATATATATTCACATCTACTCAATGCAAATGGAGCTTGAATGCTCTGCCTGGCTTCTTCTTTCTCTTGCTTTTTCTTTCACCCAGCCACCAGGACATTGACACTTGTGTCCTCAGTTCTGAAAAAACCCTCACAGAAACACCCAGAAATCTATTTTGCTAAATTTCCTGATATCTATAAATCCAATTAAGTTGCCAATCAAGGTTAGCCACCAGTGGCAGAGGGAGGGTCTTCTACACTGACCACATAAGAATACAGTCATCTGAAAAACACAAGGTTTGGGTGATAAGAGGAGAGAGAAGTGGCTCCCATCCAAGCAGCAAACTGTGTTCATCAATGTTTTCTGCTGAACTATGCTATACGGTGTCCTGGTCAGATAGACTCTCACATCCTACTTGCATTTTGGAACATGTGGAATCTTTTACAAAAGAAATCTATGAAAGTTAAGGGAATTTAGTCAGCTGACACACTAGAGACCAAGCTAGAACTAGAGTTTGGCTGCTCTCCCTTTTCCGAGGCTGTGAGTATTCAGGGAGAATAGAAAACTGGCGAGACTTTCTCGACTGTCTCAGGAAGCGATGCCCAATAAAGACAGAGAAAAGAGATAACACTATACCTTTCATCAGCTGAGGAAACTCTGCCCTGAAAAGTTCCAGTGAAAACGGAGTGTGAGAAATGAAGTGCTCATTTAAAGGACAGCAGCCAGCAAGAGAAAGGTCAGGTTACAATTTAGGATATATGCCCAGTGACATGAAAAATGAACTGAGGTTTTTTTGTTTTGCTTTGTTTCTTTTGGAAGGAAGAACGTAAAGAAGGTTGGAAGAATACATAGAAATATTTGAATGCAACAAACCACCTCCCCCAACACATACCAAAATCCTTGTTTTGGAAATAACAAATCAAGCAGAAGCTTAAAGGGAAGAATTGTTCCTGCTGAGACTAGCATTTATGAGTAGAGGGGTTAAGTACAAGACATATGTAAAAGCATAGAACAGTGAGGAAAAGAGAGTGCGACAGGATCAAAAAGCATGGGAGAATATTTCTAAGAGAAAGAGCAGTAAAAAGGTGACAAGAAGGAGGGAAAGTTTTAGACACACACAGTGGTAGAATTTCTTAACAACTATGAATATTTTCCTGAACTAAGAAAATATTTAGTCCAGAAATAGAGTTGACTAAGATCCTGGCTGATTTAATTAGAAGCTGTATACAAGCCAGCACACCCTGCAAAATGTGTGAGCATTCACTCTAAGAAAAAGAATTTGTGCTTCCAGCTTGTAATAAATAAGTTAAACAAAGAAGGAAAGATTCTCACAGTGGCATATGCTTTATTATTTTCTATTAAAAGCTAATAGGATGGCTGGCAATATAGCTCAGTGGATTAAGTGCTTGCTTAGCTAAGTATGGGGGCCAAGGTTTGATCCCTGGCACCACAGCTGTGCTGGCCCCATCCCCAGGTGCACTGAGCCAGTCATGGAATCTGGCATGGTGGCCTAAGCCTCTAATCCCAGTACTAGGTAGGCAGAAATTAGGAGGATCACTACGAGTCCAAGCTGTGTAGTGAGACCCTGTATAACACAACACAGCACACAACAAAACAAACAAAAAAAACAAAGTTAAAAAAAAGCTAACAGGGCCATGGAGATAGCTCAGTAGAATAAGCACCTGCCTAGCAAGCACAGGGTCCTGGGTTCAATTCCCAATATAGCCCCCTCAAACAAAAAATAGAAAATAGGAGAAGTTTTAATGTTCTCGTGACAAAATAGCAAGTAAAAAGTTTTATACTGTTATTTTCTTGCTAATATAAAAAGGTTTAAGGTTGATACCATAAATAAAAATGTATAAATGTATATATAGTAGTGTGTGTGTATATATATGTGTGTATATATATATATATACACATATATATAATATATATATATATTATATAACATAGGAAGAAGAAATGATAATAATGTAATTTAATACATTAATTTCATTAAGTAATTCATTAAAGAATTCATTAAATGAGGACAAGAGGACTTCTGGATCCTAAACTACTTTATGCAAAACCAATTCTAATATCCACTAAATTATTCAGAGTCAGGTGGGAGTGAGAGAACAAAGAAAAACTGAAATTTTTCCCATGGATGAATTGGGAAAGCAGGAAAGGAAAAAAGAAGAAAAAGAAATATGTTCTAAAACTCTAAAGAATTAGGCAAATGGAATAAAATGTAAGGATTACAGGACAGGGAAAATAGCAAGTCTTGGAACAACTGATAGTAGTTTTATGCAGCTAGACACGTGATCAGACTATGAGAGAGAGGAAGGAGTCTGAAATTGCCGAGGATATGGAACTAGAGTGGGAAGTCTGAATTATTTTCAGTAGGTGTAGTCAAAATAGAGGAAAATATACAATGAGTATACCACTCTGCATTGAGTTATTATGTATTTTAACACCAAATTATAACATGACATATTTATGAGTGATGTTTTAGAAATGATTTCTGACCTCAGGCACAAGTTGGTGGACCAGTCCATCTCAACTTAAAAGACTTCAGTGATTCAGATTGCACAAGTGTGAAGATTGTTTATAGCAATAAGCGAGTGAAATAAATCTCCAATTACTGAAATAGCCAGGTTCTGTGTTCTTGAGGTCATTCTGTAAAGTTTGTTAATCCACACACTCTTTATAGACTTTGAAACATTGGAAGATATCCAGGAACCTAAATATCACTTTGTTCTACTATTCAGGTATACTACATTGAAATTCCATTCTGATTTCTATAAGAAGATCTATTTATCTTTCTTAGTTACTCTTCTCTCATTGCTGGGACAAATACCTGACACTCAAAATGAGGGAAGGAAAGGTTTATTTAGCTCACAGTTAATGGAGGTTTTAAGACACTGCTCCCACTCTATAGGGGCTGAAGGAGAGGCTGGGGTGCTGCCATGTCCAGGATAACCCTCTCTATGTCTCTGAGAAAGCAAGGGCTAGCCAATTTAATGGTCGGCTCCTCTCTGGCCCCAACCCTGGTCCTCTGGCCTCGCCCCTTAAGCCACTCATTGCTCCTCCCATCGCGTCTGCCCTATAACTTACATGAGGCTTTATGGAGGACAACTAGACACAAACCATAACATTATTCAATTTTGAGATGTTAAGAAGTTGTCCAGGGTCTTCACTTTCCTCACCTACCCCAAATGTCAATGATGAAATACTCCCTTGTTTTACAGGTTGGGCAACACGAAGAATCTTCTATAGGTGCTCTCCTTATGAGCAGGCAATGGAGCTTCTGAAAAATAAATCACTGAATGCCTTGCCAGAATTTTAAAACTTTTGTTGAACTATAATGTAAATGCACAGAGATGGAACCAATGTGTTCTTATCATTTCCCCTGTAAGAAGCAGGTGGTTAAAAGTTTTGTGTTCTTTTTTGTTTCTTATTCCCTCTAAATGTCTAGTGTAATATATAAAATGTAAATCCTGGAGGAATGATAATGTGAAGCCTGAGCTATATGTCACATAGATCAGAAGACCAAAGTGTAATGATATCAGACCCACCACTTCTTCCCCAAGGGACATGAAATTTTAATAAGTAAGGATGATGGCCATCCGAGCATGGAACGGAGCAAGAGCACAGGCTCACAACTTGGTGTCTTGCTTCCCTCAAGGACTGAGATGTCACTGATGTCCACTGAAATTTATTGACAGCTGAGTGGCCTCAGGGCCAGAAGCTATGCTTGGCTGTTGTACCTACAGCCCAGTTACTACAAGACCCAACTGAAACACCACCGTGGTGCCTGAGTGACAGCGGCAGACACGAGACAGCCTGGTCTCTCGGACCACAGAGCAGAGTCCTAGACGGAGAGGTGGAGTGGAGGGTGGGAGGTTGGGCAGGATGTGTACACTCTTGTCAAAGCTGCACCGAGTACACAAGGTGACTCCTGAAGTTTGACAGGACTTTCCTGCCAGATATTATTCCCTGACATGTGGTCCTCTGCCCTGTGGGCCACTAGGAAAGCTTGCACTTTCTTGTTCCTCTGAAGTGAGATGTGACATTAACTGTTCAGACAGTGAAATATTACCTTTGAAATATGTCAGTTGTGCAGAAACACTTATTGTCACTGTACACATTTTTAGCTCTCACTCCCCTGGCCATGGGAGTTGTGAAACTATGTTTGAATATCACCAAGAAAGGATGATGAAGGACAAGACCAGTGAAAGGACACTATCAGGGAAAGGAAACCTGGCACAGAGCCATCCCTGGACCCACATTGGTTACACTGCAGGAACAAATAAAATTTCATTTTCAGCTTCTTTTTTATTTTTATTTATTTTATTGAAGAATGAATAGCAATGAGATAGTTTCAAGACAAATTAACAGGACAGATTTGATAAATTAATACATTGCAAACTGTTTTCATAATGTTTTGGTATCGTACAAGGTGCATACATGATATTATAGACATTAGCATAGCAGATGTCCCTTATCAGTAAATTAAGAGAGTGTAGCTGTTTACTTATCTTATTTTTTAAACCTCAATCATATCACAGATTCAATAATTAATATTTTCTACCTTGTTATATCCCTAGTGGTTGTTCACAGTACTAGAAGCCAACATAATATCTTGTCCAACCACTATTAGCGCAAACTTTGCTTCTCATAGAATTATGCAGATGCACAGCACATTTATCCTAACTGTACTGTTTATACACACACATCATGATTCTTACTTTGTATCCCTTTTTTGTCTATACCTGTCAAAGATGGGCAGTCCATTGTCATTATAGCAATTTAGGTGCCTGAACTCAGTGACACAATCCAACACAGTGTAGCATTCCACAATAATAGTGAGTTATCTGAAGAAGTTGTTGAGTATAGCCATTTACAGCTCAACTTATTATTATGGCCCCACATTATATACCTCATTTTTATACTTTTCTGCTGGATTATTAAGACCAAGATAGAGCAAGACCTACACACCAAAAGATGTAGCTTTTGTTTCGTATGAGGTCAGTGAAGTCCCCTCAGGGTTTATCTTGTAGTCCTGTACTTTATTCTGTAGATCCTTTGCCTTTGTCATCCTTGTGGACGGGTCATGGCCAATGCTTGACCAGTTTGCTCTCTGTGAGAGCCTGAGAGAAACTTTTCTCTCCATGTGACTCTCCCCAGGCACACTATACATCATCAACATCTTTCCTCTGTGGCTCCATAATCTCCTTGTTCAGAAAATTTGGGGTACAGCTGAGTTTCATGATATTACAGTATAGCTTCTCCCATGTCATGAATATTCTCTGCCCTTGAAAGGCTGGGGCAGTACAGTATGTTGGCTGGCCTTGCAGCTCTTCTATTTCTCCAATTTTTACCTGTGAACTTAGATTGTTAACCATCCAGAGGAAAAGCTGATTAGTACCCTGCAGCATATGTCTTTCAGTTTGCCCTAACTATGTGACTCAATTGTTTTTAGTTGTTGTACATTTCTGTTTGTATTTCTTCTTTTGACTTCTTATACTAGGGAGACTATATGATATTTGCACATATGTGTCTGGTTTATTTCACTTACGCGTATATGTTCAAGTGGCATCCAGTTCAATATAAATGCTTTTAGTTTATCATTCTTTATAGCTGAGTAATACTCCATTATATAGAAATACCACATCTTTTTCAGCCATTCCTCATGTGACGGAGATCTTGGTTGTTTCTAAGATTTTGCTATCACAAATTTGAAATGCAAATAAAAACAACACTGAGATACCGTCACACTCCAGAAACAATGGCTATCATAAGGAAATCAACCAACAACAAATGTTGGAGAGGTTGTGGGGAAAAGGGAACACGTCTCCACTGCTGGTGGGAATGTAGACTGGTACAACCATTGTGGCGGTCAGTGTGGAGACTCCTCAAAACAGTAGGACTGGAAATCCCATTCAAGCCAGCTATCCTCCTACTGGGAATTTTCTCAGAGGAACTGAAAACATTATATTGTAGTGATATATGTGTACCTATGTTTATAGCATTTTCAGCTTCTTGACTTCAGGCTGATAGTGCATGTAACTAATCCTGATGGATTCAACGAGGAATCTCTGTGCAGGATGAAGTACGCCTCATAGGCAAGACACTGTGTTTGATGCCAGGACAACAGAACAGTTGAGGCAAATTAGATCATGTCAAGGAACAAGGGAAGTGAAAGAGAGAGAGCAAGAATATTTAAAATGGCAGAGTGTAGAACCTGGTGCAACTCCATTCATGAATTCGCATGTGTAGATTTCTCAAAATCAGCAAAAATGAAAACTACAGAATGAAGTGCTTTCAGTTGTAAGAAAGTAAGTCTTCTCCATATAGTCTGTCTTAGGAATTAATTTCTATTTAATTTATGTATAAATTTTAAGACACATGCAGCAGATTGTTTCATGGCGGAATTGATTTAACTTGTTGTTTACTGCACTTTCGTGGTACGTACTGAGGAAGCTTTCTACCATTAAGCTGCCTCCCAAACTTCTTGAATTAACTTTTAAGTTTGTATTGATAAATGAGTTCAGTGAATTCTTAAGTCCAAAACTGCATGCAATGATGTTGTGTTCTGGTACCACAATGCTAAAAATTCATCCCTAGATAATTTCTAAAACCATAAGTATAATATTTCAGTGGCCCTCCTTTCCCTATACTCAGATACATGTACAAGTTTAAGTGTTAGGTACAGCCATTGGCATTGCCTGCATCTGTTAGAAAGTGGTGAATAATCTACAAGGGATGTAGCGGGGGGATGGCATCTGCCAAGGTCGGCCTGCCCGCAGCAGCTGTTCAGGGCTCATGAGCAGACGCACTGCAGGGCAGGCGCCCTGAGCATGGCAGTTAGTCGTGATGTCATTGCGGCCACCCTTATGAGAGTGGGCTAAGCAGGCTCACTGTTGACATAACATCTGATCCCAGTGGATGTCCAAGGCCATTTGGTCATTTTATATTATCCACACAATATTTATATGGAGAAATGACTAATAATTACAACTTCTATTTTAACAACATATTAATCACATAACATGGTAACAAAATGTGGGTTAAATTCATATTGTAAATAGTAGATTACTCTTTGAATTACTAAATTATAATTACTACTTTTAGCATTGATATATTGAATATAATCTTATTTAAAAGTGTTTTTACCTTTCATATATTCAAATTTTCATGATATTTTCAAGTGATAAGATAGAGAAAAACACTTCAAAAATTTTAGTTCATGATTAGATTTTAAAACTGTGATAAATGGTCTCTAATTTGGTAAAAATATCATTGCCATGCAGTAATTACTGCTATGCAGCTTATCTGTTTCTTTCCATTACAAGCATACTGAGCACATGTCTCACATAATTTCCTAAAGCAAGTACTCCATACTACACTAGATTTTATAATTCTATTTTTTAATTGTTAAAAATATTTACCTATTTATTTATTTAGTACAGGGTCTAGCTACTCAGGTTACTTGTAGTGATGCTCCTGTCTCAGCCTTCCCAGCACTGGAATTCCAAATGTGTGCTACCATGCCCGATTTCCATGGCCAGCTTAGTAGGGGGCCAGCAGAGCATGTGGTACTAGCTCCTTGAGCTTGCAAGGCAGGTGGTTAGACTGCTGAGCTGTCTCCCCAGCCTTCACACTCATATTTGAATCTATAACAATAATTCTCTTTGACATTTAACTTTGATATAGAATATTCATGACTCAGTAGCAATGTATGTTTTAACAATTTCACATTTTTTTTACATTATTTTGAGTGAAAGCTTACTGTGCACATGTTGTACATCTGTATGTACATTATTACCTTAGTCAACCATATGGGAATGACAGATGTCATTGTTCTCTGAGGCCAGCTATTTTTATTGTCTGTTTTATGGCTACTCCAGTTGTGATCTGTGAACTGTTTATTCGTAATCTCTGAAGAAATTATTGCAAATAAAGACAACCATATGCAATATAACAATTATTGTTGAATTCTTATTATTTTATTTAGTGAAATTATGCAATATTTCTAATGGGATCTTATACTATTTTTTTATTCTCTTTAAAAATAAAAAAACTCACTTTTTCTTCTTCTGGTTCTAGGCACTTGGCAGCTGTGGTGTATAGTACAGTTATGGCCAAGTCCAAGGACCACACCACGCACAACCAATCCCAAAAATGGCACAGAAATGGCATCAAGAAAGCTCGGTCACCAAGATACGAATCTCAGAAGGGGGTAGATCCCAAGTCCTTTACGATCATTTGTTTTTCCCAGAAGCACAAAAAGAAGGGCTTCAAGAAGATGCAAGCGAACAATGCCAAGGCCATGAGTACATGTGCTGAGGCTATCAGGGCCCAAGGATGCCAAGCCCAAGATCATTCCACAGGGAGTAAACCACAGGTTCGCTCAACTTGCCTATACTACCTACCCCAAGCTTGAGAAGCGTGTCCGTGCCCAGACTGCCAAGGGTCACAGAACTTCTCCGCCATAGGCTCAGGCTCCTGTCAAGGCCCAGGCTTCTGCTTCTGCTCCAGCCCAGGATCCAAAAGGTGCTCAGGCCCCCTTGAAGGTTCCACAGTAAAAGCCTCTTATCTGCTGATATAAAGCCAGAAGGACTGGTGTGACCCCTGGGGTGCCCTCTGTGGGTGGGCTGGTGTCCTCCTGTGCTCTTTGTAGAAATAGCCCTGAGGAAGAATAAAAAAAAATATGCAAAAATAAAAAAAACTAAAAAATAATCTAACAGCATTTAAAAGTATGCATAATAGTTTGATATTCAAAACATTCAGTAAACTCATCTCACTGAATGGAGTCAAAACAGTTTGCTTCAATTTTTTGTGTTACTCTCTGCTTATAAAAGAGTGAAATATAAGACTACTTTCATCATGAATGCCTTGAAAAGCATTAGTCTGCATTACTAAAGATGGATGGTAATTTTCCATCAGGAGAGCACATTTTTAAGTATTATTATTATTAGCATTTATGTAAGTGATTTTCTAAACTGTAGCTGCTTACCAATTAGAACAAAATAATATGTATTCTTGAAAATAATTTGCATATACTTATTTATGCAATTAGTGGATTTATGAAGTTTCACATGGATAGTTTTAATAAATACTGATAATAAACATAAAAGTACCGCTAGAAAATATGCAGCACTTAGGATGTTTCAGGTTAAATACCTCAAAATCCTTGCATCATTTCATCTTAATAACCCTGGATATTATATGCTGCATTCTCTCTTTCTTGTACAGGAAGTTGAAACAGGGAACAGTTAAGTCAATTAGGCAAGGTGAAATACTTAGGAAGTGGTTACTGCAGGATTTGAATGTTGGCTCACTATCATTTAGGCTTTGTGGCTCCTATCAGCAGCTCTCTAACTTTAGCACGCGCCGACTTGTTAAAGAAATAGCTAGTCCAGCAAAGCTGGGACAGGCTCAAGAATTTGCATTGCCAACAAGCCCTGCAGACATGCCCAGCTTGCTGCATCACTTGCTCTGTGAAGAAGTCGAGCACTCAGTAGAAAACAGGGATACGACTACAGAAAGACACAGAGAAGTCAAGACATCTCTTACCTTCCATTCAACATGTGATCCACTGTCCAAATACAAGGAGGCCAACACACAATACCTAAGATAAAAGGCACAAGGAAGAATTTGTGATGAAAGAGAGAAGCTAGGCAGGTATCGTCTCTCTGACCAAAGATCTCCCATGGGGTTTGAGGGAAGCATGGAATTCTGGGATTGGTAAGTACAGCAGTAAGAAGTTCAGTGAAGTTGCTGACCTCTGTAGAAGTTTAGTTTGTGATTAATTGTGACAATGGCTGTAGAAAACAATTAGCCTTCTATGAAATTTATGAAACTTTTTATTCGCACCACTAAAATTGATTCCTGAATCTACTACTACTGATTTCAGCTATAATCTTCGTGTGACTAAACTCAAGTTTGCATTTGTTAATGGGGGTTGGCGTGGGGAGGGTACTTGGCGTATTGCGGCAATGTATCTATTTTAAAGTCTACTTGTTCCTCGTGTGCTTGTTGTAGGTGATTAATTCATGCTTATTGCAACTGCAAATGTGACCGAGTTTCTGAAAGTACAATTTTTAAGGAAGCCGTAGCAAGAATGAAGTAAAGATCCACCAGTTTTCCTAGAACTTGTGGGAAAAGGAATGCTGCTCGATGCTACACCATGCTTTGTCCACATATAACACATTTTAATATCTAGAATTCATAATCCATAAGTAGGTATTTTGTCTTTGATTACCAACATAATCACTGAGGTATTTTAATCAGAATACTGTATGCATATATGCATTATATATATATATATATATATATATATATATATACACACACACACACACACACTCATTAATAAAAACTCAAGTACTAATTAAATTATGAACCATTTTATACAAATTTTATGCACCATGGATAAACGACTAGTATCATGTACTTAGTACAACTATGTCTTAAAATTTCAACCGTGAAAAACCTGATGTAACCATCTCCCTTAGAAACGAGAGCTCAAGGTTTAAAAGTCATGAATAAGTTAAATTATAATTTATATAACTGAATAGTTTTTTTTCCTAGCACTAATAATCTTTCCAAAGCATAATTTTGCAATTGTTTTTTAATTAGCTATCTGTGACTAATTAAATGTTTTAATATTTATTCACCAGTTATTAAGCTAGATGCAGCTATCCAGAGAATACTAATATTATAAGAAAAATGCTTCTACATGTATGACTACTCAGCTGATAGTACTATGTTACCCATAGGTAAACATAAAAGAGAAAAGTTGTAATATATTCCAGAGACAACCAATAATTAATTATGGGAAGCAAAACTCATCTATTGGTATGAATTATGCTGCTTCATCAAAGAACTAACAACAATAAATGATCAAAATTTTTGTAGAGGTCATGTGCTTTTCATTGCTTGAGGACATTAGGATTTAAACCTTATCGTTTACTGAAGGAAATTTTTGTTCATTTGAATTTGTAAACTGGAGATAGTTGTAAAACAATAGAAAAGGTATGGGTTTTTCTTCTAACAAAGAGGTCTTAGTTTTTGTTTTTTTTTTTTATTGGGAAATAGACTAAAGCTGCTGTCAGTTCACTTAATTAACTGGCTCTACCGGAATATGTGAATTTCCTCAGGTGAGGTCAGTGAAAGGCTTACTCTGTTTTAAATAAATTATGATTGGTTTTTGCTTAAGTATTCCTTCCTTACCCAAACTATAAGGTTTGTTTCTTTCTGTCTTCCTTTTCTTTGTCTCTTTGAATAAGACATTGCTATTTAGTAAGTTTTCAGGCAGTGTACAAAACGGGCAGAGCTGGCTCAAAATTCTTTTGTATGAGTTTAGAGCAAGTGAAGTGTTCTGTGTTGGCAGGTCTGCAGTCCATTCTAAAGCTATGGGAAAGACAAGAGCTGTAGCATTGCCTGGAATAAAGTAGTCATTCTTAAGATATAAAGCACTGAAGAAAGAGAGCTCTGTGAGTTAGCTTTGTGAAATATTTGATCATCCTAAAAGCAGGATATGAAAATGACACTGTTAACATCCTGTTTCTTTTAAAATCTGGGTGGCATTGCAGTGCAAGTCTATTCAACAGTACATGAGATAATCCTCAAGCTGCCTGTTTCCTAAGGTCAAGTTCCCTGCCAGTTAAGGGGATGTTTGCTGAAGTAAGTTGAATGTCAAGTACAAATGTGGCCACTTCACAAAACTGGCTCACTGGGTGACTGAATTTTGCTTCTTACTTTTGGCTTTTGAAAGATTGACTGTGGAAAGACAAACAAGCTACCGCACAAGCCTTGTTCACCTTCAGATAAGTTACTGCGGTAGAGATCTATCAAGCATCCTCCCAGCACTAGGAAGCTCCGCATACACTTATTTTAACAGTCTTTAAATTCTTAGATGATTAAGGAATAGAAATCAGAATTTTTCTGTGAAAACCTTCTCCAAAACATGAGTCAAAATCAAATCCTGGCACAATGATTAAATTTTTTAAAGTGTTATTTTAGTGTGCAGGTTTCAATTTTCTGGAATTTCTTATTTCTCCCCTCCTAAAACAGAAGCACATAATTTCTCCTGTTCTGGGTTGCCTCTATATCCTGCATGGCCTAAGATAGATCTCACTTGGAGAACCACCAGCATAAGAAGACGAAGTATATTTTCAGAAATTCCTACGATTTTGCATAAAATACACTTAATAATAAGAATTACATTTTGATAGTGATCTTAAATGGGGAAATGAAATCTTTAAAATAAACTGGAATTTTTAATGTAAGGTGCAATGTTTCTTCATTTATTTTTATTTTTATTTTTATTTTATTTTATTTTTTGCAGAACCAAGGATTGAACTCAGGCCATTGTGCTTGCCAGGCAAGCGTTTATTCTATTGAACTATCTCCCCAGCCAAAATGTTTCTTATACATTTATTATTGGAAGTCTATACAAATCATGATATGATTGAATGAGTTTTCTAAGATAATTTAAGTGTTTACTCATTAGCAAATTAAATATTGTCTGAGTATCAGCTGTTCATTATATAATTTGATGATAATAAATACATTAAATTTTCCTTGGGGAAACCAAAAGATAATGCTATATGTGAAACCAACTTGTAAATTGGCATTCATACAATCATCCTACATTTTAAAAAGTGAAAAAAATAATTCTGTTAAGTTACATGATTTGTATGTTACCTACATGGACATAGTAGGTTCGCAGAAGCTCTTCTCTTGTGGAGTAAAATCTTGATGTCCCAGGAAACTTAAGGTTGCAAGAGTTTAGCCCAGTTCTTGTGAAGTCTGGTGACTGTGTTGGGCAATTCTCTGCTGAATCCAGCAGGGCTTTTGGAGTTCTGAAGGGTAAAGCACAGTAGAAGGATGGAGAAATAAAGATAAGAGACAGAATACAGAAAGTTGAGGTCAGGAAAAGCCCTCTCTTCAGATGGGAGGAAAGGAACTGCTCGACCATCCCAGCGCATTCATTTATACATTCAGCCAGCTGGTGTCATGGCACCCTCTCCCAGGAGCCTACCTGCATGGTAGTCTCACCTCAGGCACTGTTTGTTCTCAGAATGGACTTGCTCCAGCCCTACATATATGATCCATGTCCAGCTTCAGCCACTCTACATATCTGTCCCCTCTAAACTCTTGCCATTCCTGAAAATTGGCTCAGCTCATGAGCAGAAGTTCAGTTGCTTTCTCCCTACTGGAGAAAAGCAAGAAATGAGGAATTGTACAACACTTCAAAGTGCTATTACCTAAAACATAAACATAATTTCTACTCAGATTGGATGGGCATAATTAGTCAAATGTATTTATAACTTCACAAAGGCCAAAAAATGAAGTGGAATACCCAGTACATATGATAGCACTATATTTCTAGACTAAGACAGGGTTAAAGGACATGTGCCTTACTATTAAGACTAGGTAATTTTAATGAGTAGGAATGAAGTAGCAAAGGATAGTGACTTTTTTATTTCACTCCAATTTAATTTATTTGATTTTTCAACAATGCTGGGTCTTATTTGTAATTGAAATATATTTGAAATTTTATAGATTTTTATAGTCACCCCTGAGAAAGCAGAGGAATATTTTTTGGTTTAATTTTTAAATAAACGTCAGGACTAACAGCATTTGTAGGACACTTAGAATTCTGTTCACTCATAATTGTCCTCTTATATTATCTTCAAAATTTCTGGAATGCTCTCAGTTCCCTTTCTCATAGGTAGTTACTAGCCCTATTTAGGTTGGCCAATGCTTTTCACTCATGAGTGTTTGGTAAGGTAATGAAAAAGTGGACTTGTCTAGTTAAGTCCTCCATGAATTCCAATGGAATTCCATCAGAGAGATGAAATCTCCCTTGGAGTGTGCCTCCTATGCTACACACTTCAGGTATGTTTTATAGCTGACTGAAGAAGTCTTACTCTAAAGTTTTGTAAGTTGGGTAAAGCCCTAAGGATGTCACACACTCCCAGTACCCACTGCAAAGGAAAGAATAAAGCTACTTATGGGTAGTGGCTGAGGGAAATCCTAATTGTTTCTTTGGTGAAGTAATTCAGGTGTGGCTGACTTCATTGGGGCTTTTATATTTTCCTAGCTTGCTTTGAAGATTCATCATTTCATGTTTTTTTAGACATACATTTATATATGAATAGCATTATGTAATTCTTAACACATGGTATATAACCATGGTTATTTTAGCCAGAATATTATGAAATAATTGCCTCTCTCAGGCATTAAGAAAAATATTCATAGTTAGGCAAGACCGGTTGGGCTGAATGCAAAGACTCATGTTGGATATTTGAGAACTCAGTATTCTTCAAAGGATTCTTAGCAGGAACAATAGAACTACTAAGTTGAGGTAGGCATAAGAGGAAATGTAGGATTTATTCAAAAGCACGTCAAGGCCTAAAATTGTATGTGGAAAGCAGGCTGAAACCTGTATTGGAAATATTAGTGTGGGTTAAATATGATTGTTTGCATAGTCATAGAGTAATATCAGGGAAAATTTTCCACATAAAGGCTGCTTAGATATAAAAAACAGACTCCATTATAGCTAAAACGTTGAAAGGGGTTCCATTACAAGGTACTGTATAATTTACAGAATTTTTAAGAGAATTAAAGAAAATAAGGTTCAAGCCATATACACTCACAAACCACATAAGACCAAGGCAAGGGGGAAACCTGGGCAACCCACTATGGAATCATTCTATGGTAGAATTATTTGAAGAGTGGATGGTACACCAAATTCTGATCTGCATACTGTTAGTGGCCTGGGAGGACGTGAAGTGCTCACTATATGGGGATTCAACCATACCTGTAGGCACAATATTTAGTTAAAGGAAAATATTTTCAATGAAAGCTGTCTTCATAAAAGAAGTTCTATGCTAATTTGTATTATGCTCTTCTCCGAGTCAGGCATGTTATGGGATACTGCTACTGCTTGTCCAATTACAGTTTCCTCATTCCTGGGACAAAATATTCAACAACAAAAACTAAGGAAGGAAAAGATTATGTAGCACATAGTCTGTGGAGGTTTCAGTGCATGCTTGGCTGGCTCCAGCGCAGGGCAGCACGCGGCAGCAGGCAATTGTGCACGGTGCTGGAAAATAGCAAAGAGCCCAGGAAGGAGCAGGGGCTGCAGCAGCTACCAAGCCTCCTCCCCTTCCCTACATGGTATTTAGGCTACCTGCCCCAGGGCAGGTGTAGCTCTCACACCCATAATCCCAGCACTGGATCCTGAATAATCAATCACAAATTCTAGCAGCTGCCGCATGGCTGCATAAGGCTTTAGGGGACAATTGGACACAAACCATAAAATTGCCTGCACCATCATCATAGAGTTCTTCAAATTCTGCAAAGTGCAGGCTAATTTTTTTTTTTTTTTTTTTTTTGGTGGAACCAAGGATTGAACTCAGGCCCTTGTGCTTGCCAGGGAAGCACTTATTCTACTGAGCCATCTCCCTGACCCCTAAAAATTCTCGACAACAGAGATCCCAGAAAGCCAACTGCAGCATCACTGTGTTTACCACACTTGGAAACTCTTCAGGCTCCTTACTCTTCCATTTCTTCCATGTAGTTTCTTCTCTGAGGGGAGAAATGAGTGAATTTCCACTCTCTAATATGCAAAAGAGTCTGACAGGCTTAGTTTTAAAATTCTTTAGCACTTATAACATGAAATAAGTTAGTAGAGTGTTAAAAATGGGCGTGGGCCTAGGACATACTAGTTATCACAGTAGCCAAACCAAGGAAGGGACATACTGAAAGGAAAAAAGAAAAAAGGAAGAGCTACCAACCAATAAAAGTATCATAATGACTTCTAACATATAAGGATGGGGAGAGGTTTGCCCAAGGCCTTCCACAGATAAGTGATCACTGAATAAATGCACATAAGGACTTTCTTTAAAGACAGCAAACATTATTCTTATATGCTATAACCATACATTTATATAGTCATTTTTAATTTTCATAGCTGAATTTTTTCAGGGATGAAAACTTAAAGTATGTCCATATTTGAACTGAGAAATATTACCTCTCCCATTAAAATATTTTGTGAAATCGATAACAATACTGTTTATCACTATCTACATAAAATCTCTAGCAAAGGACTGTTAAATAAACTTTTATTTTTGTAAAATTTTGTTCATTACTACATTTGCAGTGTAGAATAATTTCATTTCTTGTGAGGAATTGGTACATGAACATAACACATCTTAATTCTTTTTTTCATTTCCTTCACCCGCTGTTAAATAAATTTCTAAGGGATATACTCTAGTAAATAATATATTATTATTATTATTATTTTTGATAGAACTGGGGATTGGAACTCAGACCCTTGCACTTGCCAGGAAAGCGCTTATTCCACTGAACTATTTCCCCGGCCCATCATATATTTCTTTTTGTAAGTAAAGATTCTCAGGAATTACTTGGCTTACTTCATTAGGATAATAACTTCATTGAAAGTTATTACTTGCTTAATGTAAACCAAATAACACTTATGAATAAATATTGTGAAATTTATATCTAACGTTTCACAGTACTTACAAAATTTAAAATTCTCATATACGTATTCTTAGTGTGCATTACTATATGCATGCTGATTTGATAGACAATTTAATGAAAAATGGAGTGCTGAGGGCCTGGGGTGGTGACGGACACCTGCAATCACAGACTCAGGAGGCTTAGGCAAGTTCAAGGCCTCCCTGAGCTCCACAGTGACAAACTGAACTACATCGTAAGATCTTGTCTTAAAAATATTAAAAAGGATAGAAAACAGATAAATAATTGTATTCAAACATCTTGAGCAATGAAAAATCTAAAATATGACTTAAAATTCTTTTTCAGTCCATGAATTTTTTTGGTGACTGATAAATGCTATGCAAACTGCCCATATAGACAGCAGACTGCACATACACATAATTGTACATGGGCTCATGGAATATTTATAGGTCTATCAAAGGCTATTTTTAGATTTTAGATTAAAATTTTGTCATCCAGAATGGAAGAGAAATTGCCAAATTTTCCAATAATTTGACTTTAATGCCTAACAATATTTTTCATAATATGAGATTTTAATTTGATGCTAAAAATTATAATTTGATTCATAACTCTGATAATATGATGTGGGCATGCAAACTCTTTGAATCTTGAGAATCTAACTTGTAAATGGGAACTGACAATAGCTCCTTCAAAAGGCCACACTGTTTCCTGTATATCACCAAATGAGTGTTTAATAAATATTCCTTTATTCATTGAATGATTAAAATTTTTATAAATTAATGATTGTTCACAATTTCTTGATCACTTTATTATTCAGAGAGTATTTATCATATGCTTCTTCTGAGCCACGAATTGCATTAAACGTTTGGTAATAATTATGTTGTGATCTCTACTCCAAAAAATTTTAAGTACCATGGTATGCAAAAGCAAAATTCCAGTATATTGTAGTACATGCTGTAAGAAATAGGTGCAGGATTGTACAGGAACACCTAAGGATGCAGTGGCACCCATACTGAGGAGAAATGCAGGGTCGGTAGTGGAGGCAGTTCTCAAATTGTGTCAATAATATCATTACTAGTAAATATTTGGTCGTGCATTTTACATTAATTATTTTGCTATATGTACTTCTACACTGATCATTAAAATCTATCAATAATACATCTTTTTATTTATCTACTATTTTTCTCTTTTATTAACTTTATTGAGAAATTGCAATGAGAATTTCAAAACCAATTAATATGACAGTTTCAATAATTAATACATTGCATATTGTTGTCTTCATAGTAGTTATGCATAGTACAACGTGCAGACATGATATCCTGTGCTAACACTATTAGTACAAATCTTTCCATTGAATTAAGAGAAAGTAGCTGTATATTTATCCTGTATTTTATATACAGATACAAATTGGTCCATGATTTGTTTCTCCCCCTTTTTTTTTAGTATTGTCAGAGATGGGTAGTCAATTGTCATTTAAATATTGTAGGTGCATGAATTCAGCAAAATTATCCAATATAGTCTAGTAGACCTTTATCTACTTTTTCTACAGTACACATTTAACATTTGTGGTTACTTGGTTATCAACTAGATAAATAAAATTTCAGATGCCATATGACAAATCAGGACAGACAGAATCAAATGAGACTTTAAACCTGTTTAACAATCTTATTTATTTATTTATTTATTTATTTAATTGAAAAACAAATAACAATGCAACAGTTTCAAGACAAATCATCTGGACAGATTCCATATATTAATACATTGCAAACTGTTTTTGTAATGTTTTAGTATTCTACAAGGTGCATACATGGTATTATATTTACATACAGTACTATAGCAGATGTCTCTAATTTGTAAATTGAGAGAGTGTAGCTATATACTTGTTTTATTTTTATAGCTGAATTATATCACAGATACAATAATTAATACTTTCTACCTTGTTATCTTCCTAGTGGTTGTCCATAGTACTAGAGGCTGACATAATATCCTTCCAACCACCACCAGTGCAAATCCTGCCTCTCACAGAATTATGCAGAAGTATGGTATACCCATCCCAACTGTACTGTTCATATACACACATCATGATTCTTCCCTTGCACACCTTTTTTTTTTGTCTAGACCTGACAAAGATGAGTACTCCATTGTCATTAAACCAATTTAGGTGCCTGAACTTGGCAACACAATCCAACACAGTTCAGCGTTCCACAATAATAGTGAGTTATCTGAAGAAGTTGTTGAGTATAGCCATTTACAGCTCAACTTATTATTATGGCCCCATGATATATACCTCATTTTTATACTTATCTGCTGGATCAAGCCCTATATACCAAAAGATGTAGCTTTTGTTTCTGTTGACATCAGTGAAGTCCCCTCAGGGTTTATCTTGTAATCCTATACCTTACTCTGTAGATCCTTTGTCTATGTCATCCATGTGGAGGAGTCACGGCCAATGCTTGACCAATTTGCTCTCTGTGAGAGCCTGAGAGAAAGTTTTCTCTCCATGTGACTCTCCCCAGGCACACTACAGATCATCTAGTCTTTCCTCTGTGGCTCCATAATCTTCTAGTTCAGAAAATTTGGGGCACAAGTGAGTTTCATGATGTTACAGTACAGGTTCTCCTATGTCCTGAGTCTTCTCTGACCTTGAAAGGCTAGGGCCAAAATGTTGAAGAAAGCGGGGAATAGCATTTCAGGCAAGGGCTAACCCATACCAAGAGCATGACTTCTGGAATATTGTAACAGGGAACGAAACAGAGTGTAGTAGCCATGATAATGAGGATTATTTAAACAAAAATAAACTGTAAAATGTATCTAAAGGCAAGAATGATATACAGATTGATGGGTTATAGGAAAAGAGAAAGTGTTTGTAGTTGAAACTCAAGTGTCTATTTGGTATTTTGGAGCTAATGGGATGGCACATGTCTTAGAAGACTGAAGATGAGCACCCAGGATGGAACAAGGCAATATATTAAGGAAGCAGCTGATTATGTAGGAGTCTCTGCATGAAGGTGTAGTGTCAATTACAGAGAACCTCTGTCTAACACTCATTTAAAAGAAATCAGTAAAAATATTAGCATACAAAGTACTGGAACGTAATGCAAAAGGAAAATAGGATTGAGTTATGTTTTGACCAAAATGTATCTATATTCCAAACACATACATAGAGTTTCTCATTCATTACTCATGAATTAATATTTGATATCACTTACAGACTAAAGAATATCATGGTAAAAGTAGGATTTAATCTTTATAAAGTTAAATATATCTTCGTTTGAAGGTTAACATAGTTACCCAATGAGATTATAACTCTCAAAAGAAAGTTCTGTAGAAGAGTCTGTGAAAGTTCATATTAGAAAAAGCATTTATTGAAATAAATGTGACAAAAGTGAAACTAATTTTTAAAGAAAACTTCTGATTTGTTATTACTGGGAATTTAAAGTAGAAAAGAGATAGAATCAATGAGAAGTTTTTGTTGGAAAAATTATGTCCAGTTACCCTTTTGTTATTCTTCAATAATATCATATTATTTTGCATAATTAAATTGTTTGAGTATCTGAAAGTTATAGCTGAAATCTGGAGTAAATGTAATATATTTGCAAGAGACTGTAGCTCTTAGCAAAGCCTAAAGCATTCAGCTTATAAAACAGCTTAGTTAAAGAGAGTCCACCTTCCAATAGGCAGCTTAAAGGCTAAGGGAGGTATATGAATACTACGCTTGTTTTTTTCAGTGCACTACATTTCATTCTTCATGTTACTGTAGTTCATGTCACTGAAACCCATATAACACTGAAAACACCTTCCCACAGTTACATGGTTGGATTCATACTGACTTATTAATTACTTGAGTTATATATGTAGATTTCCTCGTATCTGTGTAGGTTTCATTGCATAGTTATTAATCTCAGAGGGGATGCATATGTTACTTCAAAATACAACAGAAAAGGTAGTGACATCTGTGTTCAAGATGCATGTGACCTGGCACCATGCATTCAAAATATCAATAATGGGGCTGGGGAGATGTAAGTGCTTCCCTGGCAAGTGCAAAGGCCTGGGTTCAATCCCAGGTTCCAAAAAAAAAAAAAAAAAAAAAATTCAAAATGTCAATAATGTCAGTGCAAGAAAAATCCTTTTCTAAACATATGAGGAAAGGCAATCAATATAAGTGTTGTCCTTTTCATTAATTTTTAATCCTAAAGCAAAATTTTATCAAAATAACTAGTTTACACAAGCATATGTTGTTGGAGCCTTTGCATATTGGCAAATGCTTCATCTCCGTATTTAAAATGTGTGGTCCTTCTCAGACACTCATAAAAATTTTTGTCTCCTAACCTTCGGTATTTCCTATGGTGTTCACTGTTTGTTCACAAAGAATGAGGAAAATGACTATTCCATTATTGCATGTGAGAGGCAAGTCTAAAACCAGGTTAGAAAGATATTAAGCAAAGGCCAAGTGGAACTATTCAGGAGGTTATTAAGAAGAATAAATAAAAAATGAAGATCTCAACAGTAGGAGTAAGCCATTCTTATGAGAGATTAATATTTCAAATATGTGGTTGGCTGCAGAGGTGGTGTGGTAAGTACAGTGCTATGTGCCCAGCAAAACCCCAACTGCTAACTTATCAAAAACATGTGGATTGTGCATTTCTAATGGAAATAAAATCAGCAGTGCAATTCTCGGCAATACTAAATACTTTAAGTTGGAAACACTTTGAACAATGATATAAATTATATTCTCATGTCTTAATATAGTCTAAGTCTGCTTTTGAATTTTAATCATACACATATAATCCATAGAGTGTAACTTGTTTGTAACTTTGATTTTTTTTTTTTTTTTGGCTATTTATCAACCTGACCACATTTTTTTGGTGAGTTAAAAATGAATGGCTTTATTTTTCTTTTTGTATTTTAAGGAAGGGTCTGCAAGGTTCAGGGTCTCACTACTAGATCAGACTTGACTGTTTACAGCCTCCTGACAGCTGGGATTATAGACACACACTTTTTCAATCACTTCTCAGTGGGCCCTGGGAACAGAACCAGCACGGCAGGCCCAGGGATTGAACCCCCAGCCCATGAGCCTATTTGCAGGCACTTTAATTCACTGAGCTATTTAGCCTGCTCTAATGAATGGCTTGAGTTGGAGATTAATTTGATTTTTTTTTTAAATTTGATCCTTCAGGATCAAAGCTATTCTTTTAACATTTATTTTTTTACACATAGTTTAAAAAAGCTTTCTTCTACCAGAGTCTCCACTAAAGTTCATGCCTAGAGGAATATATCTCTAAGAGAAGAGTTTTAGAAAGATTAATTTGTATGTAAGCATTTCACTGCAGATCTCAGTGATAGAAATTCCAAGTTGAAGAGTGAGTTATTTATTCCCAAAGTATGAATTTTGTATTTCAAGTCTTTAGATGGCTAATGGAAAAGGAGCTGTACTTAAAAAGAAAGAACGAGCATACATGGTTTGTGTGTGAGTGAATGGAGCTACAGCTTGATGTACATTTAAAAGCTTTGTCATTTAAGGATAAAGCTAATAATTTAATAGCTGTTATCGTCTACCCATCATTGACTCTGAAAGGCCTTGACTATCTGCAATGAAAATGAGATATACAGCTTTTTAAAGTCTCTTAATCAAAGGGAACAATACCAGTAATAAAATTTATTGTCTGTATTTAATGTAGATCACAGAAAGACAAGAATAATAAATAATCTTTTGTATCATTCTTAGTGGTATTTAGAACTACTTGGCAGTATATGAACTCCTCTACTCTGCCTCGCTCTCACGCTTTCCACAAAAAACGAAAGAATTAGAAGGTCATCACATGAAGTTGCTGTGTTCTCATATAGAAATTCAAAGGAAAATTTACTGAGCTTGGATAATGAAAGGCAAGTGTATATATATCGTAGGCAGGTTAGTAAGCTAGTTAGCAACACATATTTATATTTTATTCCTTCCTTAAACAATTAAAGGGTATCATCTATTTATCATACTGGTTTGTAGTCTCTTTAATTGCACATAAAGCACCTTTATGAAATTCATGAGAAAATAATTAGAATGTAGTTCTTTCAGACTTTAATTTTAGTATTTATATACACAGATTAACAGATTTTCAATGGACTATGTGACATATGTGACATGCAATGTGTTAAATGCATATAGAAAACTATTTCTTTAATGTCTATTGCAATATTTATTAATAAAATACATTGTTAGTTATTTCTGAAACTGTATGTTGCTAAAGCTAATAAGAAAAATGCAGGATTAATTTATGGCATCAACTTTTGGACATTCTTCCTAGAATTTTACAGAGTGGAAACTGGACAACTAACTTACAACACTAATATTAACAGAACAAGCTAATTAAACAAACACAAAATTCAATTAAAACATGAAGTTTCCGAATGATTTTCAAATTCCAAAGAAAACTATCAACATTAAGTTTTGATTTAACAGTTGAAATGTTTCATTATGGATCTGTTCTAACACAGTATTATGATTCAAGCCCTTGTACTCTATAGGCACATGTAGAATGCTAACATCATTATAATTATAATACCTTAAAGTAATATATATGCCACTGGTTTTCTTTGTTCTTCCCCTTTTTGGTATTAATTTTATTTGCTCATTCTTAAAATATATTATGATCATTACTTGAAAGAACTATATTTAGTCCTACAGTTCAAAAGTAGTTACTGATTACTCACTGTTTATTGAGTAACATGAAGGCTACATTCACCCAGGGGTGACAAGAAAATAACAGGACTTAGTCACTATATTATGAAATTATATAAAATGGTCATATAAAATTATGAAAAGGATGAGTGCTGCAAAAAGAAAACTTCCATGCATTAAATATGAAATGTAAGTATAGATCTCTAATTTTCTGGAGAGAGGAACTCAATGAAGTGACACACATACATTCCTTTCAGACCAAATAGCACAATGCTTTGCTTAGTACAGTATCCCATGTCAAAGATACCTCTGCTTTGGGCCTGATGCAATGAACTTAAATGACATAAAGATAATACAATAAACACCTAATATGAAAGATACCATTCTGATCAAGTAAATCGCTAATGAATATGGATGTTTCCATGTTATGTGTTTATGTATAAAGGAAACATAAATGCAGAAATGAAGGTGTTGACAAATTTGCACCCCTGATACATCCTGTTCTAAATAGCTTTGCTCAACTGCACAGAAAGTTTTTTGATCTGTCATCATCTCTATGAAGTTTCATCCCACATGACTAACATGCGACTCTTGGTAATAACTGCAGATATTTTAAGTGGGGAAGTATGAAAAACTATTTTTAAAAAAATCAGTAAAAAGACATGTATTTTCCAGAACTATTAATATTTTTCAAAGCATTATCTCTTATTAAAAATGGATGCTTAGTTTTGTCTATTTATGATACCTAATGAATATTAAAAATGCTTGGACTCTCTTAAAAGACAGAATTCTAGACAATTACAAACGAAAATTCCTGTAATTCTTCAGCTAGATGGAGACATGAGGGAAGCAGTAAGGTTTAAGCTCTTCTCCATACACATGATGAAGCTTCTAGCAATTGAAGAAGTGGGCAAATGCCAAGGGAACATGTGGCTTCCTATAAGGAAGGGCATGCTGACCTCGACTAGCCACTAAACACAGTAACTCTTTAACTTAGAGCTATATGTGCTTCACTATTCCCACAGCAACAATTTTGTAGGGCCAAGCAAACAGTGTCAGTATGTTTATTCTATAATCTCTGTATATGAGGAAGAACAAAAAAACAGAAGCACAGATTAGGGAGAAAATAGCTTTGGTTGTTTTTCCTCAGTGTGGCAACATTTGAACTAATGTTGGGCACAATTTAAGGTATGCGATTCTGATGAGGGAGCTTATCTTTAGGCATCTGAAGATAATAGTGAGTGAAGTTGCTCCTGCATCTCATGTCATAATGAGTCCGGTAAAGCAAGACCTAGATAACAAGAATTGTAGCTTTTGTGCCTAATTAAGTTCAGTCAAATCCGCTCAGAAATTATCCTGAAACCCTGTACTGCAGTTTGTAGATCCTTCATCTATGTCAGCCATAGGGAATAGTCATAGTCATTGCCTGACCAATTTGTTTTCTGTGAAAGCCTGAGAGAATGTTTTCTCTCCAAGTGACTCTCCTTAGGTACACTATAAATCATTGATCCCCTTCCTCTTTGGCCCCGTAGTCTCCTTGATCAGAGCAGTATTAAACCAAGTATGAGAAATGAAACCATATTGTTATTCTGAGCTGTAAAAGACTCAAGCCAACAACTTCTGAAACTGCCAGCCATATGGAAAACCCAATACTATTATAGACTACTTAACTATTTGGGAATATTTTGCAGAATTCACACTCCTATAATATTTAATTGACAAAACTAAGCAAAAAAGGGGATTCAAATGAATGACCATTTTGTATCTGCATATTCAAAATAGTTAAGCTAGATATACAGCTACATTCTCTTAATTCAAGGAATAGAGGGATCTGCTCTAATAGTGTTTGTAAATAGAATATCTTGTCTGCATCTTGTACAATAATTAACCACTAAGAAAACAATATGCATTGTATTAATTATTGAAGCTGTCCTACTAATTTGATTTGAAACTGTCTCATTGCTATGTATTTCTCAATAAAATTATGGAAAAATAATGAATCAGGTATTAGCTGTAGGTTCAAGGTTTTAATGAGTTGTACAAATAGTTATTGATGCTTCCTAGTTTTGAAATTACTGTTTGATGTTACAAAAAGTAGAAAGATGATGATGAAAAGAAATGACTGCAAATAATTTAAGGAAAAAAAAAACATGAACTTTATGTTAAACAAACTTCATTATTTGGGAGAAGCTGCATTTATGCAACTGAGGTGGTTACTTAAGTACCAGTTTTCCCTAGTAATTTCAATATATCTATTTATTTTTCCAGTTTAAAGATTCAAGTATCATCCCCAGAGTCCCAAAACTATTAGTGTATGAACAGTAATATATATTTTAAGACTGCAGGAACTCACATATCATAATTAAGTTGATGTTTTAAAATGCATCTTATATCTCCTTTTGCTATTCTTTGCTGCTTTGCTATAGCAAGTGATTTATGCTTTGATTGTCTGATCATGCTTGACTTTTGTTTGAAAAAGTGAAGGTCAAGGTAATTTTCTTTCTCTTGTCATTGATTCTTCTGTTACAGGCTTTCATCTACCAATGGAGAACACATTGACTTTTTAGCTAATAAAGCATTAAATGTAGAATTGCTGATTCTTGTGTAAAAACCCATTTTATCTTGTTTTGGAAAAATATGCAAAAATATTCAAAGAATAACTTAGTAGAAATTCTGAATGCTTATGGAAAATAGTTATTTAAATGTAAGGGGAAATATTTAGAGAGGGAATATATTCTAAGACACATTGTCCAGGATAAAGGTGAGAAAGTCCTTGAAAACATTGGATTTGATGCAAATAGACATGCTTGTTCATTGCAGGTGGAAAGAATTATTTTTACTAGTCAAAGACAAAACATTTTGCCAAGGGAATCAGGACAAATGCACTGTAAAATGAGTGAACATAGAAAGACTAGATGGCAGATCTTAATGCTTGGGTGGTGTGAATTCAAACTGGTAAGTAGAAATACTGACTAGAAATCCTGACTCTCCCTACTTCTGTCTGTCTGAACGTTTGCTTTGACTCAAGAGGCTTCTGTCATGGCCAAATCCCATGACTAACTGAATGCTCCATTTGGAGCCCTTCAATTTGTTTAGCATTGTTACACATGCCTAATCATGCACTTAGATGCAGTGGTGTCAATACCATAGGAAATGGCCAATTTGTATTTGATGGACAAGAAAGTCTGAATACAGAGGGCTGAATGATTTGTCCAAAGCCACCCAACTGCAATTTGACTATCTAACATTTCTGTGCATTTTCAAATACATGTGTTTTTTTGGGATATAGATTCACTCATGTGAATGATTATATGTAACTTAGGAGCAAGAACCTTCTGAAGTGTCAGTAGGTGGGCATAGGATCTCAGCACGGGATCATGGCAGAGTCTAAACTAGTACCAGTGAATTTCACTATATTATGTTTTCTTCTATGTGCAAGTATGAAAAAATGGTGAAAGAATATGAAGAAGTCTGACTTATCATTGATGTCAGTATGAGATGAGAGCAACTAAACAATTTTTGACCCAGCTGCCATGAGAACTATTATACATGTTGCTGAATAAATACACAAAGGTTATAACCAGTTTGTTTGACAGAAATATTTTCAGCAAAAATTATGACGAATGTAATATAACTTTAAAAATGAATGTCTGCCAATTACATTATCCAAAACACTTATAAAGTCCTGTGTGTTCTTGTATCCACGAATTTTAAAAGTTCTTCAAAGAAAATATGGATAAGTAAAATACAGAGAGGGGTGCATACACACCTAATGGAAATTGGAAGGAAGAAGAGTTTAGAGTGGGGACTGTGTCGGCGGGAGAGATGCGGTCATGTAGACCCTCACCTCTCCTGCTTTCAGAGCTCGATTGGAACTAAGAAGGCCACCCTAATAAAGATTTCCTCTGGGAGTTGGAATAACTTTTTCTCTTTGCTTTTTAATTTTATTTTAAAGAGTAAAAAGAATAGCAGGAACAAAGATAGAGTAACAAGCCAACAGTAAAAGTACTACAGAGTTCCAAAACAGGAATAAAAAAATTAACAATGGTTGTTACATTGCATATTTTCATTTCAAATCTCTTGGATCAAATCATATTAATAGATACAGGTATGCAAAATTGATCAAATAACTAAACATTAATGCCTAGTTTCAATAAACTTTATTTTTTCTTGTTCTTTTTATTTTATGTATTTTTAAAAGAATTATTTTAGGGGAATATTAATTGATATTAAAAATGGTACACATTTAGGAGATAAATATAAAAGGTATTTAGCCTTGGTTTTTTTATTGTACTTTTCTGTCTTCAATGTAGTTGCTCAGGATATAGACTGCACAGGAAATACTTCAAAGAATCAACCACTGGGACCTCATCCTATTGAGAAGTCTCTGCAAATCAAAAGAAATAACCAAAAGAGCACAAAGACAACCCACAAATTAGGAAAATATCTTAACCAGCAATCACTCAAACATAGGACTTCTATTTAGAATATTAAAGACCTAACAAAAATCAGGCCCCAAAATTCAAAGACTCAATCCAAAACATTATGTTAGATGAATACACAGAGCAAGAAATGTGACTGGAAAATAAATACATGAAAAAATGTTGTATAGCAGTGGTCCCATGAGAAATGAAAATTAAAACAGCATTGAGACACTATCTTACTTGAGAAACAATTCTATCATAAAGAAATCAAGTAACAACAAATACTGGCATAAGCTTTTCTAAATTCTCAGGGGTGGAGTATAAAGATTGCATTGGAATCCTCTTTTTAGAATTTTATTTTATTTTTCATGGAAAATTAATACTTTTATGTGTTTATGAATTAAAATATTATATTTTATCCAAATCTACATCATGAAAGGATCTAATCAAGCTAAAAAACACGTCCATTTCTAAAATAGTTATCATTTCCTTGTGATAAGAACACTTTAAAGTTTTCCCTTTTGTCTTCTTATGTTATGAATGAAGACCCTAATTAGACTATTTACTATTTTAAAAATATACCCTATACATTTCAGTGCATAATTAACTCCTGGTCTATACATTCTACTAAATTTTTTAAAATGAAATCCATGATGTAGTGGCTTAACTTCAAGAGAACCCCAGGGCTTAACACCAAGTATTATGTAAGGTTCTATTGAAATGGGCATTTTAATATTGTCTTAGTTACTCTTCTCTTATTGATGACCCAACACTCAAAATGAGGGAAGGAAAAGTTTATTTAGCTCACAGTTACTACAGGTTTCAAGACACTATGGAGGAGAAGCTGAGGTGCTTCAGTGTCTAGGATGACCCTCCCCACCTTGCTGAGAAAGCGCAGGCTAGCCAGTTTAAGGGTTTGTGCTTCTCTGGCCCTGCCACTTGGGCCCCGCCCTGGTCCTCTGGCCCCACACTTCAAGCCACTTGTTACTCCTCCAGCTATGTCTGTGCCATAATTTACATAAGGTTTGGAGGGGGGAGTAATTAAACACAAACCTGACATATACTATTATAGAACTGAATCTTTAACTGAAAGGTTTTGTTTAGAAACAGATGAAACAGATAAAGTAACTTGGATGAGCTTATCAGAAGCCAGTGATGAAAATTACTTTATCTGTCTAGTTAGAGGAAACATAAACTAAGAAATGATATGACATCATAATAAAATGAGCTGATATCCTGCAGAAAATGTTGTATAGCAGTGGTCACATGAGAAATGAAAATTGAAACAGCATTGAGACACTATCTTACTTGAGAAACAATTCTATCATAAAGAAATCAACTAACAACAAATACTGGCATAAGCTTTTCTAAATTCTCAGGGGTGGAGTATGAAGATTGCATTGCAATCCTCTTTTTAGAATTTTATTTTATTTTTCATGGAAAATTTTGGATAGTTAACTATATCTTTGAGCATGTATTTTTGCAGGTGTTAAGGGGGAAGAGAGATAGAGACAGAGACAGAGAGACAGAAGAAGGAGAGAGGAATATTAAGAAGAAGAAAAAGAACTAGAAGGAGAAAGAGGAGGAGGAGAAGGAGGAAGAGGAGGAAGAGAAGGAGAAGAAAAGAAAGAGAAGGAGGAGGAGGAGAGGGAGGAGGAGCAGAAGGAACAGAAATAGGTGAAGGATGAGGGGAAGGGAAGACAGAGGGGTGCAGAAAGGAAAAGAGGATGGGAAGGAGAGAAATATGAGGAAATGGAAGAGATGATGGGGGAAGGGAAGAAAAGAAGGAAAGAATGGAGGAAGGAAAGAAGAGAGGGCAGAATAGAAGGGAAAGGACAGTATTAGGTCTCTGGGTGATTGCTCTGCTCCTCTGAGTAAGCTGATGTATGATGATACTTACAAATCATGTACATCATATTATTGAAACATAAGTGTGTGAAAATAATGACACGAAGCTAAAGATGTGGTCTGTGTGTTCTTGTCTTGCATGTTAAGTATTCTGAGGAAGTAGATTCTTCATCATTTTGTTTCTCTGATATTTGACAATAGAGTGATTCATGTAAAATGTAACCAGTTTCTCTAAACACTTTTTGTAAAGGAGAGATTTAAAGTCTAAAAAAGACATTGTTCAGTTGTATAAGATGTTGGGAACATTTTCTTAAAAAAATGCTTGAATACATTTCTCATCAAAGTGAAAGATTAATAGCACTGAAACAATGTCTTGTATAAAGTTTTATAGAATGTGCTGTGAGAATTCACTTCCTCCATCATTTTGCTCCTGCTGATGTTTTGCCCTTTATACTGAACACTTCTAATTTTTTCAGTTGAAAAACTAAAAAGTTTTTATATGTGAAATAATAATTGTGAAATGTGTATGCTTTTTTATAGCCCCATAATAACAATACCCTATAGTCAACTATTTTCCCCAAAATGATTGAAGCAGTTAATTATGTGTGATTGACATTTAATGTTTATGTAATTGGTAAGTTTATTGATAAGATGAAAACCTTCAATATCATTGAAATAGTTACATATTTTCTGAGATGTTTAAGGAACCTCAAAAGATATTTTAAGGACTTTTATATGGTCTCTCTGACTTACTACCTTCAGATAATATTTTTGTAAAGAGAAGATGAAAATTCAACAATGATGGGGAAGATATTTACCAAGAAAAAAAAAAAAACTTTATGTAGTTGTGTCTAGTTGCATATAGTTAAATCTGGGTGTTCTAAAATGTGAGTATATAACTCAAGATGTACATCTGATTCACCCAAATGCAAAAAAATAATTCATCCCTCTCAATATAAAATTAAAATCTTTCTTACAGTGAGACTTTTCTTTTGGTTTCAAACATACCCTTTTAAAGGAAATGATCTTTCTTAAAACTACTTTAGTGTTTCCAAAGATTCTATTGTTTAGTCTGCCAAGAAATTCTGTTCTTACATAAGTACAATTTTTACAACTCCAACAGGACAATGCTATTTCCCTAATAATAGCAAGGGAATTAACTTTAATGCACTAAATTCACAATAAATCCTTATGATAAAAAAGATGCTCTAAGTCCTATTATTTAATTGATCTTGGGGGAACAATTCATTTAAATTCTAGAAAAAAATAAAGTAGGCTATTAATTTCTTTCAAATATATGAAAACAATGGTGACTAATACCTAGAAATCTTTTTATGAAAGGCTTTTGTGTTTGAACTTCTAAATTCTAATCTCTAATAGGTGATTCTGGGCTTACTATTATTATTTTAAGCCTAAAACTTCCTTTGTAGAATTAAAATAAATTTGATTTAAGTTCCTTTACTCATTTAAGATATCATAGAACAGGTTTTACTTGCACAATATAAAATGTGTTATATTTCAAAGTACTATATTTTGCCCTTCGCTTCCTGTCTACTCATTTAGAAATGCTGCACTATTATGACACAATGATAAAGACAAAAACACCAGTTGAGCAGTCAGGAGGCATGGGTTCTTGGGGATTAGAATTTGAATTAAAGCCCAATAAACTTCTCTTAACCTCAAGATTCAAATTCATTGTGTGAAAGGGTTTCTAAGGTTGAAAACCTGTAGCTCTAGTCAGATTCAGCAAACAAATATATTCCTCTTAATCCATATGATGTTTTTAAAAACATGAACAAAAATATTTCAAAGCATAGTTATAACAGAAGTGTATATATTTGTGCAGCAAAGATATGTACAAGAATATTTATAGATTTGGAGAAGACTCTTGGAAACTGTAAATGGAAATAAATACTAAAGTATCAAAGAGAGAAAAGAGTATTGAAATTCCTAAAACAAAGAAAAAATGTTAAAATGACCATGTGAGGGCTGCAGAGATGGTTCAGTAGAATAAATGCTTCCCTGGCAAGCACAAGGGCTTGAGTTCGTTCGCTGGTTCTGCCAAAAACAAAAACAAAAACGAACAAACAAACAAAACCATGTTATCCTTCATTCCCACTACTCAATCCCTATCCAAGAGATATGAATCAGTATATTGCAGAGACATCTGCACACTGACACTCACAGTAACCTATAAATAGGAATCATCCCTGCCACCACACGCCATTCAGACCCCACACTTGGGCACACTGAGCTGCTGGGTCTGGGCACGGTGGCATGCATCTGTAACCCCACTGAGTCTGGGCTCGGTGGCACATGCTTGTAATCCCAGCACTGGGGAAACTGAACATAGGAGGATGACTATGAATCTGAGCTCCATGTACTAAATCCATTAAAAAAAAGAACTAGGAATCATGTGCTCATCAACTGATGAATGAATAAAGAAAATTAAATACATATACAAAGTGAGCTGTCATTTGCAACAAAGTGAATAGACCTGAAGATAGCTTTAGTGAAATAAGGCAAGCACAGAGAGGAAATTACTACATGATCATACCCTGAAGTGGATCATCAGAAAGTTGGTCTTCTCTATGTGGAGAATCAGAATGGTGGTTACTAGAGAGTGGAGACAACAGTAGAAACAAAGGCCTGAGAAAAGACTGGTGAGTGCACTAAATTATGAGTATGAAAGAACTGGAGAAGTTCTGGTAGGCTGTTGCACACTATGCTAACTGTGAACTATAACATTGTTATGGTTTCTAGTTGTCCCCCCCAAGCCTCATGTAGTCATGGGGTGGGGACTTCTAGAGTTTATGATTAACTCATGATCCATTGGGATTATGTGTGATCCAAGGCTGGGATTATGGCTTTTAGTACTGCTGATATTATGGGTGTGAGTACTTCCTCCAGCCTGGGGCAGAGAGCCTGAATATAATATAACAGACAGAGAGACAGACTTTCTGTAGCCATTGCTCATTGCTCTTTGTTGTTGCTGTTCTGCCACCATGAACCACTGCTCTCTGCCATGTGCCCCTCTGCCTTGGAGCCAGCTGAAAGTGGACTGAAAACTCCAGGAACTGTGGGATAAATAAACCTTTCCTTCCTTCCTTTTGGGTGTTGGGTATTTATCCCAGCAATGAAAGAAGGGTAACTAAGACAAACGTATTATATACTCCAAATAGTAGAACAATTGACTTTAAAGATGTCAGCAATAGAGTAAGGGTAAATGTTTAAGGGACTGTGTTTAACCTGATTTATACTTATTCCGTCTGCCAAGAAAGGTATACGTGCAAAAATGGAAACATCACATGATACTCCGTAAGTACACATATTTGCTAATTTTTACGTATCAATTGAAATATCTTTTTAAAAAGCTAATGATAATAGAAAAGTTGTTTTATGGCACTGACTTAGAAACAACTATCTGCTAGCTATGAAATGTGCTATTTTCGTACTGCCGAATGGTATACTCCTTTGGGGGAGAATGAGCGGATGCTATGCACATCAACATAAGTGAATCTCACAGGCATAATGAAAGACGCCGAGAACAAAAGAGTAAATTCTTTGTGATTTTCATTTATATAAATTCAAAGCTATGCAAAGCAATTATGATGGGAGGTGCCTTAATAGTGGCTTCCTTTTGGAGAAGAGAAGGTGAGATTTGGAGAGGAGGGATCAGGAGGCTAATACAGGAGAGGGCATCTCTGAGTAGTGTGGTAGGGTTGTAGGCCTGATAGTCATTGACTTATCCATGTAAAACATGCCTTCTTGATCATTATTAAACATTGAGAAAGGTTAACACTTGCTGGTAATAATATTTAAATTTATGGAAAGATTAGAATATCATTGACATATGGGATCAAATTCAACTACTCTTTCAGTATAAAGTGATCGCTATTAATCCACAAGACCCCTAACCATTCTCACTTTCACTTTTTCTGTACTGTAAAAGCAGATTAGTCTGAACAAAATAACCCAGTCTTGGTCACAATGTCTGCCTAATTTTCCTCTGCTTAAAAGATTTTCCTCAGCCTAGAAGAACACTTAGCTGTCTGAAGGTTGATGCTGAATTTCAGGGTATGGATTGGGCATGACTCATGCATCAGGAACATTAAATTGGTGTCACTAGTGAACTTTCACATTCAAGGTGGCACTCAGATAGCATTGCACTGTATTTTATGTTGAAGATGCATCCTTTCTATATGCCTTGTGTTCTCAGCTAAGTGTGGACAGCACCACAACAAGAATGTTAAGTCTTTATGATTGCAAAACAGATAGTGTATTTACTGTGCCATATTACCCTACAGTTGCATATAAATTCCAATCTGGTTCATTCCTGGTCTACTTCTTTGTAAACTCTGCCATCTGAACTGCATTTAAAAAAATATTCCTTCCTCAGTTCTTCACTTTAATCTCACAAAATTTTTTCCTTATCTTGATTATCCCAAGCTGTATTTTGTTTTCACTTTCTGTTCACATATAGGCTATTTATTCTCTCAGATCAATTTCAAAGCTACAGCTACTCTAAAGCATAGCTTATCCACACAGGCAGGGTAATCGTTTTCTCTCTGAAATCTTAACTGTAATCATTGCTGGTTTGAAAGCATTCATTATCTAAAACATTGTGATATTTCTTTTATATTACCTTAGAATATTATTTAAATGCAGCTAGTTAACTTGAATAATTATATTAAAAGCTCCAGAGAATAGATAAAATATTTATTACTTTTCATCTTTTCCCTCAAAAATGTTTCAAAATAGTACAGATTCAAATACAGCTCAAAAGAGTATTTAATTGGCATTTTATAGATTGCGAGAAAACCTGTGCGGTTCAGTTTCATATTAATACAGCTATGCCCTGGGTTTATGGAGAGAGATGCATGGAATGTAGATGATGAGTAGATCAATAACTTGGGGAATGAGAAGTTTTCATTTTTAAATCTCCCTTATTTTTTTGCTTTCCCATCCAAGTCTGTCTTCCACCCCCATCACTGCACTCATGTAGATTTTTTTTCTCCAAATTGGCAGCAAACACCACATTGGCCTCCACGAGACACAGGCTCTCAGTAATTTTCACCACATCTGACTATTCAAAACTTCTAGAATACTTTTCTCTGTATTTCCATTATAGAAAATAGAATTTGGAATTTTCTCTGCCATCACCTCCTTCACAGTCTCTTTTGCTTTCTCTCCTTCCTCTGTCCTGAAGCTCGTCCGACCGTCTATTCATTATTGTATTCCAAAAGTCTCACATGTATTCCCAGCAGATCCATCACAGAGTCACTAGAGGCCCAGCTGTGAGGAGTAGGAACTTTAAAGAGCAATTTTCGGGTCTCAGCAAAAGAGAAAAACACATAGATTTCTACATGCTTGCACCCCCTCCCAAGCATGCACCGCTTTTCTCCTTCTTACCCTGCCCCACTGGGTGGGTCATTTGGTGCAATTGATCAACCTGTATGATGCGTCATCAACTGAAGTTGTTGCTTAGGTTGTGGCTAATTTTTGGTATTGTGCATGTTACTGGTTGCGAAACACACCTAGATATGTATCCATAATTATAATGTCATATAAGGAATTTTTATTCTCCTATAAGTGTCCTGTGTTTCTACCTATCCATCCTTCCTTTCCCTGAAACATCTGACATTTATTGATCTTTGTACTCTCTCTACAGTTTTGCCTTTTCCAGAATGGCACACATAGCTATTCCATATTGGTTTATTTTACTTAGTAAAAAGTCTTTTCATGGCCTGACAGCTCAATTCATTTAATAGTGAATAACATCTATTGTCTGGATTGCCACAGGCCATACTGTGGACCTGAGTTTTTATGACGGTCCTTCCTGCTGAAGGACATCTTAGTTGTTTCCAAGTTTAGACAACTATGAATTAGTTCGTCACAAGAATCTATGTGCAGGGTTTGTATGCACTGAAGTTTGTAACTCTTTCAGGTAGACACTATGAGGGAATTTTAATGAAGGGATAATCATAATAAAATTATAAAATGAAATTGGTAGAGAGTTGGTGAGGACTATGAAGAAAAAAAAAATCAAGGCAAAGAGAATGGAGACGGCTGGGGCTGGGGACAATAAAACTGGGTGATTTGTGAGACCCAGTGAAAAATAAAAGTGCAGGACCTCTTGTTAGAACTTTAAGGAGTGCCGGCCTGCCCCCGGGGTGAGCTGAGAGGGGAATAGAGACTTGGAGTGGGGGGAGGCACCTGTAACCCCAGTTCTTGGAAGACTGCAAATAGGCGGATCACTAGGAGTTCGATCTAGTAGTGAGATCCTGAACACCCTGTAGACCCTTTCCTTAAAAAAAAAAAAAAAAAAGTACTAAATAAGTAAATAAACTTTCAGGAAGTTAAGACAGTAGTGGTGAATCGCCAAGTGAAGCACTGCTATTTTGAGTCCTGCCTCTACAAGGCATGTGCCCATAAGAACCCCTGCAAGTTGCAGGAACAGCAGATATGATATCTGAACTAAAATTTACAAGAAGCACACAGCACATGGAAAACGAGCACTCCTGGCGAAAGCAACAGCGAGGGGGGCTGCATTAAGGCAGGGGCGTATCTGGCTGGTTTGAGCAGTTGTGCTTGCACCATGGCTGTTTGGGCCAAATCAGGTTGGCCCTCAGGCACTGCTGCAGGGATCTGAGTTCTTTTTAAGGAACAGGATACTAGAGGCAAAATAAGGGGAGAGCAGAAAAGGGTAGCAGTGGAAATAATTCAGATAAGAGATGACTGTAGTAGCAAAGATTACGTAGAGGGAAGAGGGGGGATACACCAGATATCCCAAGTCCTCGCTAAAACTTTCATTTTGATTTCCCATAAAATTTCAAATGTAAATAAATAAACATAACATGTTAAATAATGTTTGATTTCCTCTCTGTTTTCCCTAAATCTGACTTCAAAATGACATCAGCATTTGTTTACTTGATCAGAATAGAAACTTTGACTCTTGCTCTTTCTTAGCGTTACAGATCCACTTACAACCTAATCACCTGGCCTGCCACTTATACCTAGAGTAGAGATATAAGCCCGCTGGCTCACGTACACCCTAATGTAGTTTCATTCACCCATGCCCACACAGGATTCTCCTGGAATGCAGTGGCCTCCTAACTCCTCCCTCTACTTTCATTAATTGAGCAGATCAAGAATACATTTTACATTGCAAATAAGATTAAATCTAGTCTAAGGTGAAACCCTTTTGATGCCCTCCAACTAATTTTAAATACATCGCTGTGCTCTGAAAGGTAGTACATGATGTGGTCTTGTCCAGCTTTTTCTGTTCTATCTTGCTGTTCTTCCGATAACTTCTACAAAATTATTAACTTTATCATAATAACAGTAACATACAGTAGGTAACAGTCAAAGAAGAAAGATATTTCATAAGTATTTCATCATGTATCAATAATTTGTTACACAAAATTATTCACAAATAACATTTAACAAATATTTAGGTGATACTAATCGTTAGATGGTCCTTAATGGTTAGATGATGTAATCTCTTAACTATCATTTTTTCAAAATATGGATTAAGGTGGGTTCCATGTTGCACACACATGACACGTATGCAGTGGAGAGATAAGCACGTGAAATCAAGTATTTTTCACATTATGGGGAAAGGGTAGATTTCAAAGTGTCTGGTGTCCTTTATTTTCCTATGGCTCTATTCTGCTAGTTTAAATAGTTTTTCCTACAATATTTCTATTTATTTATTTATTTATTTTCCATTCATAAAGATGTTTATTGCCAAGTTATTATTTTTGATAACAAAATTTTAGAAACATAAAGAGGTCAAAGTAGGTGAATGTCAAGTTAAAAACCAGCCTGGGCAATACAGCAAGATGTTGTTTCAAAATACAAAAGAAAAGCCAAGAGTGTAGTTTAGCAGTAGAACACTTGTGTAGCATACTCAAGATGTTGGGTTCAATCCCCAGTGCCACAAAAAGGAAAACTTAGAAACAGTTCAAATGTCCATAAGAGGGAAATGGTAACATCCTACTGTCAAATGCAGTACTTTGCGGGCAATGAAAAGAATTAGTTAGTGCTATATAAATTCTTATTGGAAAAACAGTTTCAGATCAGTATGCATAATCTTTTGTTTAGGTTGGAGAAGGGGTGGTACCTCAAATGTATAAAGGTCTGAGAGAGGATGTGCATGCCAGCAGTAACCTCCAAGAAGAGCAAGAAAACTAGCAGGAGGAAGTGTTCCCCTGCAACCCTCTATCACTGGATACTTCACAATAACATATGTATATATTCATACTGTATATAAGAGTATATACTATATATAGAACTCTAGAGTATACTATATATAGAACTCTAGAGTATATATATTATATATATAGTATAAAAAATGAAGTATACATCGTGAGGCCATAATATTTCTATTTAAATACTCACAAAAAGAATACTACTCTACTGCAAAGTTGACTGCAATAATAAGATTATCTGTTTCAACACCTAAATATGGCACCTATGAGAAGAGTTTTATATTAAAATGTCTCATTACAAGAAAAATTAAAATTGAACTTCAACTTTTACAATTTACATACTTTTATAAGAAGGATGAGGGCCGGCCAGATAGCTCACAGGACTAAAGTGCCTGCATGGGCAGACGCAGGGGCTGTGGTTCCAGTCCTGTTGTGCCATGCCAGCCCTGCCCTCGGTGTGCACTGAGATGGTGACCGAGAACGGGCATGGTGATGCACGCTTGTAGTCCCAGCACTTGGAAGGCTGAAAACCGGAGGATCACTACAAGTCCGATCTGTGTGTGCAGTGAGACCCTATAGACCCTATAGTAAATACATTAAAAAAAAAGATGCCCTAATTTCCCTGAATATTATTTTTTGATTTTTAGTAACAACAGATCTTCTGAGCCTCACACTTAAAACAATGCAAAATGTTTGTTTTGTCATTTTTGTTAATATTGTTTTGGTTCATTTGAACTGTTGGCAACAGATAATTCATCTTGAGTATTTATTAGATTTTTTCATTTATAGGATAGTGAAATTTCTGAAGCGCTCATACCTAAAAACGAGTATCAACTTTTTCTGATTTAATTATCAGAAAATTATTAGGATGCTTCCAAGAAACTAATAATTTTAATTCATAAAGAATATGAAATTTAAATAATGAAGGACCTTTCTTGAAAAGAAAAATTTAGAAAGACAAACAAGAACCTCCAAGATTTAAAGAAAGAAAATAATTCTTGGTAGGAAACATCTTCTAGGTACCATTAGTCACATATCTATTTCTTCATATTTCACGTCACTATGCCATTGAGTGGCAACTTCTGCTATAACATATCATACCAATGAATTGTGCTCTGCTAAAACATTAGGATGATTTGGAAAATGCATAATAATGAGCATGAATAAATATGTTTTCAGATCTTAAAAATCAGTCCTGTTTACTAAAATAAAATTTTAATCAACTTCAAAATTAAATTGCCATTTCTGCCTAAGATCTTCCAGGCAATACATATTTGCACAGACACCTGGCAAAGCCTAGATACCACATCTGGTAGGTGTAGATGAAATTCATTTCGCTAGGTCTTTCTAAGTTTAGATGTTTGCCAAAGCTTTGCTATGACAAGCACTTATTACTGATGGCAGCCATTTATTCTTTGCCAGCTCATAAGTGCTTTCTTCTAGCAGTGGATTGCATTTCTGCTGGCATTTGAAACACTGGCTGCCACACCATTATATATTAGAATACAAGTGCAGAGAGATTACTATCAATCCAAAATGGCCAAATGGGAGTCACAGTTTGCAGAACGTTATTGAGCTAAATGTCAACGGAGTACTTTTGGCTTCAGGAACAGAGTTCTAACACGGAAAGGAAGGAAGCACACATTTCTGAAGGGTCACTTCTTGAGTATTAGATTACAGACAAAAATAGGCTTACTTGAAAGGAGGGGTAAAATAGGAGTCAGACTAGTGTGATAGCTGAAAAATCTTATGTTTCCAACTTTGGGCTTTCCCAATAGGCAACCGGAAAGTGTCCTGCACTTTTCTTCAAGTGGACACGTAACTCAATGATTATCATGAGAGCTATTTGTAGATTAGATTTTGGTGCTAGGAAGAAAGCATGACAAGAGAAAGGCTTGCCTTAAAGTGATCCTGAAAAATGAATACAGGATGCTTTGCGGTTCAGTTGTCTTTCTCAGCGTATGTTTTTAAAAGACAAAGCTTTCTCAATTAAAGCACCAGATGATGATGAAAATATTTGTAAGAGTTGTGTCATGAAATCTGTGGCATGTGGGAACAAATTGCTGGATTGTAAGGCAAATACTTCTATCATTAGCAAGAGGATGAAAAAGAAAGAAACTTTAGAGGTTTACTATGACCAAAGTCAAACTGAGTTGCCACTTCTAATATTAACTGTACTTTGAAACATTTTAACACTAGTTTGTCTGAATTCCTCCTAAGAGGTACTTGTTTGAATATACTCCAGGAAATTGAAAGAGAGAGAGAGACAGAGAGGCAGAGAGAGAGAGGGACAGAGACAGAGAGAGACAGGCAGACAGACAGACAGAGAAGATGTTTTTGGCTATTTGTTTTACTTAATTAGCTATATAAATTATTACAAACATATTTAAGATAAGCACAGGTATATGTGCACTTTCTTCAGATCTAATATCTGTGATTTGGAGTTAAGGGGTAAAGATATTTTATGGGTAGCACAATGTTGAATTTGATAGAGTTGATGTAACACTGTTGTTGGTAGTTATAAAATAGCTCATTAAACAAGATTTGGCATGACGCATAGAATGTAATGTTATCAGAAATTATCCCGGGTTCACCAGGGAAACTTTGTTTATATTCAGTGCCAAATAACCAGTCTTGTAAATAATGCAGCTCTCAGTTTAATGAAAATGTCAGTCAAAATTGAGATTTGGAGGCAAATTAAATCAAAACAATGAAATAGAACTGAGTTACATACATAATAATATATTGCTCGATCAAAACTCATAAATGAGTTGAAGTATACAAATTTGTCGCTGTGAAGAAAGTGGAAAGGTTCCAGAAACTTTTATTTAAAATGTAACTCTTAAATAATTAATTTATTTTACTCCCCAGCTCCACTGACTACTTAGTCAACTTTGCCTGGAAGTAACTGGGATATGAATTCAAATCTTAGGGACCTCAGGAGAATGTGGACAGCCAATTATTGGTTTTTAAATTTTAAAGACAAGTTACAAAGACATAAAAGTACAAGTCTTGTTTGAGAAAAGATAGTTTAATGAACCATACATGCTGGTTATTTTTTAACTCAAAATTTTTCCAAATCTCAGTCCCAAGTTTCAAGAGAATCTCACTTTCCTAGAATACATTTTGTAGAAAAAACATAATAAACTTATATATTCTATAGCTATGTATCTTCATGTATTCTCACCCACACTTTCAGTCTCTGACTGTCACACCTAGAATTTCTGCCTCCAGGCTAATAGCTCCACCTGCATTTAGACTCACATCTAAATTCATCGCATCCTTCTAGTCTTGAGCTATCCTCTGCCTTTATAGCTTTCGACATTTTCTTCTGGAGCTTGTCACCTTCTCCACTATCATCAATGACCTCAGCTTTTCTTCAGCTCGAATGATAATAGTAAAGTAAAGCATGAAGCTCTGCCATCACCATTCGGTGGAGAGTAACAGCAACGATGTCCACCCTCATTCTCTGGTTCTGACCTATCGGAGGCCTAAACCTCTCCCTTGTAGCTTTAGTAGCTGGTCAATTTCAAACCTGCTAAAGCTTGTCTTCTCCCTCTACTTTACTGAGATTAGTTTGCTGCAATTGATACAGCATCTTTCTAGTTTTCATTTTTATATGAACAAATTTATCTAGTTCCACAATTTTACTGTATTCACATTCTTATATTCTTTTATTATTTTAATAAAAGAATATATATATATATATATATATGTGTGTGTGTGTGCATGTGTGTGTGTGTGTGTATGTATGTATGTATATATAAAATTCCAGAGTGTGACCTATATATTTCGCTATGTGTAGATATTGCCAATTATATGTTCTAAGTATGCCTCAACGTAATGTATGTATCAGACTGAACTCATCAATTTTTCCTCAAATCTGTTTCTATTCTTGGATCTTTTTCCACTGGTTAACAGACTGTTTTAACCTAGAAAACCAGTTAGAAAACTGAGCCTCAGGCTAGACTATTTTAGCATACTCTGCACATCCAATTAGATTTCAAGTCTTAAATATCTGATATATTCAGCATATCCAGTCTTCGCCATCAGTCATAGCCACTTATGCCAATGCGACCTTTCTAAAAGGTCCCTACCCCTGGCAGCTACTCTCTTTTGAACACTGGTCAGCAAAACCCCTTTGCCCCTTTCCACCTGCGAGTGCACTACTGTGTCTTTGGAGTTCCTCCATTCTATGCACTTGTACTTTCTTATAAACATGAAACAGCCAATATTAACCATCATTCTGAACTTGGTAGTTGTTGAATTTAATAAAACTGTCTGGAGTTCACATAGCTGCTTCACATTTGGAAGATCAGTAAAATTACAACTACTGTGATGAAGTCGTTCAGAGGTATGTCATGCTTCCTGTCTGTGCACTCAGAGTTTGCTGTCTGCAAGCTGTTCTGTAATGGGGAATGCACTCCCAAGGGATGCACGGAGCAAAGAGAGCAAATTCAGCTCTTAATCCTGTTCAGCAGAACCATGTAGATTTTCTGAAACTCAATTCTCTCTTCTATGAATGGTGGTGAAGAAGCCCAATTTAGATGAGTGTTATGAGCACGCAAGGTATTAAACAAAGTAAACTTTGCACTTACAGACAACACTATACAAGAACTGATGATGCTGCAGTCCATAGGAATGTGGCACTTAATTTGTTACTCTTTCAATTACGCTTTCTCATGTATATTGTCACTACTGTGACATCGTATTAATGTATCTAACATAAGCTACTATTAGATAAATTATCAGGATGAGGAGGTATGAAACATTTTAATTTCTTTTCCTCTTTTTTTATTAATGAGACTAAGCTGGCTCAAGAGTAGAAAAGTTAACTGGAGAAGTGTAGAAGTGTTGGCGTGGAGCAGGAGCCCACTGACTCAGGCAAATGGCGTCCCTCCTGTGATCAGTGCAGTTGGGCAGGAGGCGGAGTTGGAATCAAGGGAAGAGACGGAACTACGGGAGGCTTTGAAGGCTGCATTATCCTAGAAGGGAAGAAAATCAATTCTTATAGGGGTTAAAAGGAGCAAAGTTCAGGATGACTGAAGTTAAAGACTGTAGAAAAACTGTGTGTGAGACTGGGTGTGGTGCTGTGTGCCTGTAATCCTAGCTCTTAGGTGTCAGAACACAGGCTGATCACTGAGTCAGATCTATGAAGTGAGATCCTGTAGACCCTTACTAAAAATTACAAAGGAAAAAAAATACTGTGTCCGTGTGTGTGTGTGTGTGTGTGTGTGTGTTTGTGTGTGTGCACTGTGTAATCTACCTAGGGTCTCCTGATCTATTTTGGAGTCATTTTAACTATTTCTAAGACAATAATATGTATCATACACTCGGTTTGGCATTGTGGTACTTGACACATAGTTGAAGTACATAAATGAATTTCTCATGAACTAGTTACATAAATAAATTTTTAAAAGTTCTAAGCAAATACATTTCAGTGGGTAAGGCATGGCATACTTTCCAATGAGAATTTTTGACTTTCGTTCCTGCCCTTTTCATGAGCGTCTTTGCTCCAAGGAGGAATCTGAAGTCTTATAATCATTGAGTTCGAACAGTGTGAGGTCAAGTGAGCTGTGTGACAGCATCTTTCTCCTCTCTGAAAGATAAATACTTTATATTCACAGAAAAATATTCTTGGGAACAAAACTTAATATAACTTATAATTCCAATCAGTGTTACTTTAAAAATTATTTTTTGTATTCTTAAATGTCACAAGTTCCTAATTGCTGAAATAGACTCATGCCCACACACCGGATAATAGTCTGCTGTGAAATGTTCAATACAGAAAAGTCCCACTGAGATAAGTTCAGCAGAGAATTCACTAGCTCCATTTCTGTGAGGCACCCCATTGATACAGAGAAAGGAGGCACGGAACACCAATCACGATTTAGCAGGAGAGGCAAGAAAATCTAGACATCCAATACAATCTAGCTGAAACACACTCCTACCTTCTGTGGGCAGGGATATGAGACTGAGAATGAAATGTAAAACCTAAATGTTCAATAGTGTCTTATAAAACTTTATAGTTGGTTAAAAGAATAAAGTTTGGGGGGGGAATGTCAACTAACATGTAAATGATTCCTTTCTAGGTTTTGTTGTAATTAATCTTTAGGAAAATGAATGTGCCGAAGTTGGCTCGGGCACAGGCTGTGTTATTGAAAGTTCTAGTGAGAATACTAATATAGTATTGAGTAATTCTGAATAGAATAATTCTGATGTAATTACTGACAAGAAAAGGGGGAGAGGAATATTTAATCTAGAACAATAGAAGGCAAAACTTCATTGCAGAATTCTTATTACCTAGGACAGGAAAATTTATGATGGAAATTTAGCTGTATGCCACTGTGAAGTAGGAAAGCAGTGGTAGAGGAGACAGCTTGTAAAGGATAGTTTTTTCTTCCACTAGATTTGTTAGAAACAGAGCACATAGGTGGGATCCATCCCATTTTCAATACAAATATGTTCTATCACTTACCACATGCCAAGCAAGTGATACAACAATAAACAATCATATGTTTATCTATCAATTCTTTTGAATATTATATAATTACTACCCACAGTAAAGAAAAGAAAGTAACAATGCATATATTTTGAATATAGCATTGTATTAACATACATATTATAGAAAACAGTATTTGTTTACTATTGATGCTGATAATCTAGGCAACCTTACTCTATAAAACAAGAAGTTAGAGGGTAAAAGTGCACAGTAAACTTAGACAAATGAAAAATGGTGGGAAGTCCTTTGAAGATCAGAATGTTTCTGAACATAGCAGAACTGAACAGAGATGGTCTGTTGCTCATTTGTACATCTGAAGATAAAATGTGATATTGAAGAACACAACAAAAAAGACTACAATAAATCATTCTTCTGTAGGCCCTGTATCATCCCTGTTGCTTCAACCTAGTTCAAGCCTGCAGCAAGCTTTAAATAGTAGAATATAGGAGTGTAGCCATTTGCTTTGGGCCATGCCCTGCCAAGGCTGGGCAGCCTTCACTGCTGAGCACTGAGCACTGAGCACTGAGGCACTTAGTAATGAGCCGGGCTACTTTCCAGAGAGACTCCATAGGGAGAGTCCTCAAGACTCAGCTTCGAAGGAGAAGGGCTCGGACATCTAAGCAGTGCAGGCTGCATCACAGGACTCCATCCTATGCTGCCATTAAAATGCCACCCACGATGTCCACAGAAGAACAGCAGCAACCGACTTTGCAGAACCAAGTAAACTCGCAGAACTGTGGCAGATAACACTGTTATCACTTCATGCTATGCATTTTAGACCTGTATCTTTTTTTGGGGAAATAAAAATGAAGAATAGTGTTTAGTTGTAAGAAACTAGAATCAGAACAGTCATGTGCTAACTTATGCAATCTTCAGCCATATATTTTATTTCTTTTGAAGTATATGCTAGTGGCATTCGACATAGTTCACTAAAAAATAAAAAGGAATCCAGTGCATCTTCAGAAGGAGAAAAAAAGACAGAAATTGACTTAGAGGCATGCATTTTTTCTTTCTTTTTAAATTTGAACATTTTTTCATTTGAATAATTTATTGCTTAATAATTTATAATAAATTGTAAATAAAGACACAGCAGAGCTGTTTTTATGAAGTGATGTGCACTCTGCCCACATGTATAGTCTTTAATTCACAGAACTATTAAAACTCTAGAACACACAAATTGAAAACACTGTTTTGGAAGACAGAAATATTTAGACTGGCAATCTGAGACAACTCAAACCTGCATCAAACAACAACAACTGGTTACCAAAATCCCCTCTTCTCCCAGAAAGAAACCATACATAAAAATTATCTCCTGATGAAAAGAAAACTCTAATAGAGACAAGCTTAAGCTGGATCCAATTATTTAATTATGAGAAGCTGTAACTTAGTGTCTTGATAAAGACTGTGATTTAGGTTTATCTAAATTGACAATTAAAAATGACTTTTGTTTCCACCAGAGAGGGCATATCAGGGTATATCTAATTTGTCATGCACCTTACAAATATCCTATAAAGAAAAACAGGGCAAACAAGTCACAGAAATGCCTTTAGCATAATCAGAAACAAAGAAAAAACACTTTATATTACTTAAGCTTAACAAAAGAAAACAATTTCTAGCAGAACTATGCTCTGAGCCCATGTTATAAATGTTCATAGATAGCTAAAATGTCTGAAAAGGGACGGAAAAGTTTTGTAGAAGAAAAAAAAGAGTCAAAAGCATCTCCTTCCAAAGAGTCCACTCTAAAGGAAAAATAAACTCAAGTGTAAAATAAATCCTAATAAATCTGAGTACTGTCTATAAAGATGGACTTTACAGTTGCTTGGGGTGTAATAAGTTTATCTTGTTAAGATAATTTTATATTCTGGTAAAAATATAAAAGCAAGGGATAGGTAATTTTATGAGAAGAACAATTTAATTCTATGGGCACAAAATTTGAAGTGACAAATATCCCTTGTTTTGGATTATATCACTTAGTATCATAAAGAGATTGTGGCTCCCAAGTTAGGATATAATTGGAGATAATAAAAATTTTTAAAATTCTACTGTATTAGACTTTGGATATTGTTATCAACTATCTGTGAAAAAGCAGAGAGGAGGGAAAACTTATTACCGTAGCAGATATTTAAAAACACAGCCAGGGAGATGGCTCAGTGGAATAAGTGCTTCCTTGGCAAATGCAAGGACCTGAGTTCAATCCCCAGTTCTGTCAAAATACATACATAAATCTTAAAATAAAAATAAAGTCACAGCAAAATTTCCACAGTAAAACACAGTAGGGAGGCTGAGTGTTTAGCTCTGTGGTCCAGCACCTACTTGGCAAGTGCGAAGTCCAGAGTTCAAATCCATTTGCTCCCTATAAAAAAATTTAAAAAACAGTACCAAGAATTTCTAAGGGGCAGACAGTATTGTCTCAGTAGTGTGAGAACCTGGAAGAGGGAATAAAATCTGAAAGGTACAGTAGATAGTGAGAAAGGGAAAGAATTTATTCAATGGGAAGGAAAAACTAGAATGAGGAAGAGGAAAAAGAAAGAAGGGAAAAGATATGTGTAGGGTGACTTGGATAATTGTAGGATGACTTGGAGAGTTGCACTGCCTGCTTTTGCTGCTCTTTTGAAAGGAGCAGTTAATATTCTTTTTTTTTTCTTTTTAATATCTTCTAATGTTGTTGTTGGTTGTTGTTTTAACTGATTTCATAGGTATATAATTGGTAAGCTAAAGAACTATTTTGAAGATAACATCATGTAATGCATCAATCACTGTAGAATTCCTATTACTTTGTTTCATGAAATTTTGTATTACTCCTAATTTTGTTTTCTTTACTATTTTGTATTCTTTGAAAAAAAATAAAATAAAATGGACCTGAGTGGCCCTGTGTGATAGCTCAGCAGCTTACAACGCCTGCTTGAGCAAGTTGCTGGACTGCGGTCTATCTCTGCTAACACATGCTGTGCCAGCCCCTCCCCCAGGGTGAGCTGAGCAGGCCACACACACACACACACACACACACACACACACACACGCACGCATGCACACGCACGCACGCACGCACACGCATGGATCTGAGTAAATGGTCACATTTTGTGTATGTAGGTGTGTGACATTTTGAAACTCTAAGGTAGTAAATGGATTATTTAGTAAATGGAATGGGAAAGTGAATAGTTTCTTTTTTTAAATACTAAATAAGGGGACTGGCAAGGTAGCTCAGCTGACTAATGCATCTGTTAGGAAAGCTTAGGCAACCTCAGGGATGAAGGTTTGATCCCTGGTACTGGATGCTATGTCAGCCCCTGAATTCTATACCCCAAAAATTAGAAGTTGATATAGACCTGTACTTATTGAACACCATGTAAAATTGCCTAATTTTGAAACAATGTACAATGTACATCTAGAAGAGTGATTACCTTACAGTAGAAGGGATTACTATGTACATGCAAAACAAGAAGGAAGTTTCTATGAATCTATAAAAACAGTGAGATTTCAGCAGTGGAGATAATATGTTCTAATTTATTTGGAGGCCAGAATTACCCTAACACTAAAATCAAATAAAGATACTACAGGAGGAGACCAATATATCTCATAAACACAGAGGCAAAATTCTTCAGTAAAATGTTGGCAAATCAAATTCAACAGTGTGCAAAAGAAATTCACTCTAACCATATCAGCATTGTGGCAAGTGTGCCAGACTGGTGCAACAACTAAAAAGTAATTGTTGTAATTTGTCACATCAATTGACAATAAAACACTACCAAAAAGAAGAAGAAAAAGTATTTCACAACATCTACCATCCATGTTTAGTAAAAATAATTCTCAGTATGCTAGAAAGTAAGAGAACACTTCCTATGCTTCATGAAGCATGTAAAAGAAAACCTGCAGCTAACATTACATTACCTTTCAAGGGAAGAAATTGTGAATTTTTCTACTAAGACTAGAAAGAAGACGAGAATGTCTCTCCTACCTTTTTCTGACACTGTATTGGAAGTCCTAGCAATGCAATGACACATGGGAGCCAGAGAAACAGCTCAACAGATTAAAGTGCCTGCAAGCAGGCACAGTGGCCGGGGGTCTGATTCCCGGGCTTGCCATGTACCCACTGAGATGGCGATGGAGACTGGGCGTGGCGGCCTACCGGTCATCCCAGCTCTTGGAGGCTATAAACAGGCAGATCACTACAAGTCCCATCTAGTAGTGAGACAATGAACATCCTGCAGGTCCTTCCTTAAAAAAATACAAAAAAAAAAAAAAAAAAAAAAAAAAAAAAAAAAAAAAAAAAAAAAAAAAAAAAAAAAAAAAAAAAAAAAAAAAAAAAAAAAAAAA
>PVKA01005352.1:0-18625 GCA_004027165.1 Ctenomys sociabilis | reverse complement strand
GAAATAATTAGCACTACAGCATGCTTACAGGATATAAGAAAAATATTCAAAAGCCCACCTCTATTTTGAAACACTAACAAAATAAACAGCTACAATTTGGCATTCTATCATTCATATTAGTAATCTAATATCAAACAATTATTCATAAATCTAGCAAAATATGTTTATAAGACACATTTTAGAGTACCTATAAGATTGTCACAAACAGTCTGAAAGAACTACATCAGTGGAGATTTAGTTTACACTGGTGCAGAGGAAGACTCAACACTAGATGTAAGTTCTGCCAAACTCAATCTATGAATGTAATGAAATCTCAGTCAAAATTTCAGCAAATTATTCTGTTTTGGAGGTTTTGTTGTTTTGTTTTGTTTGTTTGTTTTTAGAAACTGATATCCCTCAAAGATTTAGAATAGCCATCACAATTCCTACAAGGAAAGGTTGGAGAACTAACAAAATATGATTTTAAGGTTTACTGAAAAGTTATAATCATCAAAATTGTAGTATTGGCAAAAATGGACAACTATATCAATGAATGAACAGAATAGTCTACAGTTTAGATGTCAATGTCCCCATAGAGATATTTGTTAAAGATTTGGTAAGACACTGGTAGGACAGGAAACTTTTTTTTTGTACAGGGTCTCACTATGCAGCGTGGACTCATAGTGATCCTCCTGATTCCTGCCTCCCTAGTGCTGGGATTACAAGTGTACATCCCCACATCCCAACTCCATCCCTGGCTCAGATTGCCTAGGGGTGGGGCCAGTGTAGCATGTGGTGCCAGGAATCGAACTTTGGTCCCTACACTTACCTAATCATGTGTTTAGTCCATTGTGCTCTACAGACAGCCCTAGGTCAGGAAACTTTCAAAAGTAGGGTCTAGTAGGAGGAGAGCTCCAGGTCTGTGTGGGAATGCTGCTCAAGAAGATCATGAGACTCTCTCTCTCTCCCTCTCTCTCTCCTCTCTCTCTGTCTTTTTCTCTTTCCTGAGCTGCCTCCTACCAAGAAACCAGATCAGAGGTTGGAAGCTCCACTACTGTGAGCCCAAACAGTGTATTTTTTTTTTTAATATTTTCGTTTTAAGTTTGGCAACATAGGTATTATACTATAGTAGTGGATATACTCCTAACACAAAGAATCCAGAAATGGACACACATGAAAGGTGAATTATCTTTGACCAAAGAGCAAAGGTGGTGGAATACAACGGAGCAAAGGGAGTGTTTTCAGTGTGTACTGCTGGAAAATGGTGCAGTACAACAACATGCAAATGTGAATATAGGACACAGACTATGTACTTTTCATAGTAACTCAATGATTCATAGACTTAAATGTGAAGTGAAAAATTATAAGCTCATACAAAATAATGTACAGAAACCTAATGAATATTAGTGTATTTTTAGATCTAACACTGAAAGTATAATTCATGAATGCAATAATTGGTGGGACACCCATCACTAGCTTTTAAAATTCTGCCCTATCCAAAAGTGTCATGAAAATGAGAGGATAGCACTATGATAGGGAGAAACATTTTCTAGAAACACATCTGATAAAGAATCGTTGTCCAAGATACACAGAAAATTCTTAAAATTTAACAATGAAACATTTTCAATTATCAAATGAGCCAAAGAAAGTGATAAATAGTTCATGAAAACAGATGGACTGATGGCAATGAAGTACATATAATCAATACTTCTTCAAATCAAGAGATAATAGTTTACCAGGTAAATACAAATTAAAGAGCAATGAGTATCTAGAACACTAACACCACCAAGTGCTTGCTGTGTGGAGTGTTAGAGTTAATCCACATGGTGGCAATTTTATTCATTGCTGTAGGAGACCAAAGTGATACCACTATTTTGGCAGTCTCTTCACAAAAGCAAATGATTTGGACTATATGATCCAGCAATTACACTCTTATGTACCCCCAAATCATTGAAATCGTAAGTCCACACAAAAATCTGGACGCAGATGTTTAGAGCAGTCCTTTCATAAGCGCCTCATTTTAGAAGCAAACAACATGTCCTCAGATAGGTGGAGGGATAAACTGTGGAACGTACCGACAAGAGACGTGACTCAGTGCCAAAAATAAATGAGCTACACAAAAATGAGAGGAATTTTAATTACCTGTTACTAAATGGAAGAAGCTAACTTGAAATGATTGTCTTTTCTGTGATTTCCATTGCATGAGATTATTCAAAAGATAAGCTAAAAATCAACAAAATGACCAGCACTTGCTTGCCTTTGGGAAGGGGCGAATGAGTGGAAGGAAAATATAACACTCAAGACAGTGAAATCATTGCAAGATTCTATAGTTATGAGGATAATCATTGTAAACACATCCAATTGTATAGATGGCACAAAGCACCAAACCTTAGTTTTCCCATTAATTAAATACATTGGGTGATTATGATGTATCAATGAGTTAGTCAAATAAATGAGTGAGTCGAATAAATAATCCACTCTAGTACGTGACATTGATAATAGGAAAGGCTCTATATGCATGGAGAAGATAGTCTATAAGAAAGAATAATTAATGTAGATGAAATGAATATATATGGAAATATATAGTATGGGAAAACATAGTGAAAGAGAATTTTTTAAAGATAATGATATGTAAGAAAGGAAAAAGAGGAAGCCCAGAGGTTTTATGACATACACCCCTTCTATTTACATCTCTATGTTCACATTTTAGTCATATGTCCACACATCTATCTCTTTTTAAGATGCCTGAAAAATGTAGTTTCATTGTCCAAGGCTGGCTATGCAAAAGCAGAAAAGGACAGTAAGTACTAATATACACTTCACATTTCATCGCCTAAAGCAGAATCTTGAATAGAAGTGTTTGAAAAATTCAAACTGGAAAAGCAAATAAAACCAAACAATCAGCTTTGAATTTCTAAAAGAACATAAATCCTAGACTAAGACACAGAAATAAAAAAAATCTGAAGAAAGCAAGTGAGCATCACAATGCTTGAAAATTCCTTTAGCTGCTGTAGCTATTTGGTTTAAGGGCTTACTGAAATTTAGTAATCTTAGAATAACTCCTTTTTAAATAGTCTCTTTTTTCCGTTTCCCTTTCATTAAGCTTATCACTAACTCCCAAATTCCAAGATGTTTGTAAAAAACTTTGCGAAGGAGAAAAATCAAGGACTCCCACCTGGTGAATCAGCTCCACAGCACTCTTGGTATCATTCAGATGGAGTTCACATTAACAAGTGCTTTTATGTGCATCTTGCTGATCACGTAAATATGTAGCTCGCTTTCTTATGAAAAGGAAAAAAAAAAAGAAACCACACAAGTTGTAACCGATTAGATGCAACTGCAGACTGCAGAGCTAGTCTTAACTGGGGGGATGGGAGAGACTGCGTGTTATGTCTACATGAATATAAAACGCACATCCATTGAATTAGGGATTATTTTGTCTCTATGAAAAAGAACTACTGAAAGCCTAGAGCATAGGTTTTGTGTTTTGTGGCATTCATCTTTTCTTTGCATAGGATTAGCATCACTTGCCTGGTGCCAGGTACATTTTTTCAATGCAACAAATACTTAACTCTCATTTTGCCTATGGCATCATTCATGTACTTTGCCATTTGGTTGAATGGAAAGAAAGATACAAATCAGTTCAAGTATTAAGTGAAACTAATTGCTCAGATTCAGGTGTAAAACCAAGTAGGACTTTTGTTCCCCACAAGTGAAACAGCTTTTAACACCGTATCGCAAACCCAATACATAAATGAAGACAAAAGCTGTGTTTTAAGTCACATCTTCCTATCAAGAGGAAAGAAGAAAAATGGGAAGCTCCTAGTTTGAAAGGAGTGTTAGAACTTAGCAATTTTTCCTATTTCAAGTACTGTAAGTTCACTCACAAAGATGGAAGGGGTAGTGTACACTCTTCTCCAAAAATGGAAATCCTTCTTATTAGACTAGAAAAAAGGAATTGAATTAGGGCCTATGAAGCAACAAAGCTAGCAACTATAATCAACCAACAAACCTCAGCACTGAAAGTAAAGAACCATGACCTGAACACACAAGTAGAAAAGGCAACAAAATTCCTCCAACACAGTATCAGTGGAGGTGAGAAAACAGAACAATAAATTGCTCGAAGAATTCAAAGAAGATATGGTTAAACAGAGACTGATCTTAGTAAAAATGCATCAAAAGAAGACACTGAGAAGAAAAGTGGAGTCCAGAAAAAATATTTGAAAGAAAAATCAAGGCAATTGGGCTGGGGAGATAGCTCAGTAGAATAAGCACTTGCCTGGCAAGCACAAAGTCCTGAGTTCAAACCTGCTACTGCAAAAAAATAAAAATAAAAATAAAAAATAAATAAAGGAGATTGAAATTATAACTGAAGAAATGTTCAGCAGAAGAGACAAATGTGACAACAGAAGATTGTGTTGTGGGTAGTGATCAATTAATGACAGATAATCGAACAACAACAGAATCTGAAAAATGGATCCTGAAACTGCTAAATGCTGCAGACAAAATTAATCAAAATTAATTGGAGTTAGTGAAAAATCAGAAGATAGTACAAAGGGCATAAAAAAACTATTCATAGAAGTAATGACAAAATCTTTCCAAATATGGAAATAGAATACAATATACAGATAAGTGAGGTATAAAGAACCTCACAAGGCATGATCAGAAAACAAAACACATCATGATCAAAATATCAGAAATCCAGCACAAGAACAGAATCTTAAAAGCTGCTAGAGGAAACTGACAAATCACTTATAAAGGAAAACCCTTGAGAATTACTGCAGACTTCTACACATAAAACTTAAAGACTAGGTAAACTTACAGTGACAGAATTCAAGCTATAAAACAAACTATTTCCAACATAGGGTGATATCTCCTAAAAAAATAACTTTCAAACTTGAAGGAGAAATCTGGTACTTCCAATGTGGAGCACCTACAGGAATTCATGAGCAGCAAATCAACACTCCAAAAAATTCTCGAAGGTGTTTTAGAGACTAGATGAAAAGGTCCAAAGTGGGGAGAGCACAAGGCAGAATGAGCTATTAAGTAGAAAATAAAGAGAGTAAATGTAGAGCAGAAAAATAAGGAAGGAGTACGTCAACACATCTCTATTATGACTATCAATGTGATTGATTTCAATTCCTCCATCAAAACAGGAATTGGGAGAAGGGGACAAGGAATGAAATCTAATGGCACCCTACACACAAGAAATGTATTGAACTCCAAAAGAAATTCACAAACTGAAAGTCAGAGGATGAGAAACTACATTGCATGAAATAGGATCCTGAAAACAAGCAGGATTAGCTATCTACTTTTCAGACAAGGTACACTTTAAACAAAAAGAGACCAAAAAAAGACACCACCTATTGGTGAACAGAATTATACACCAGAAGTAATGATTACAAAATATATGCATCAAAGATCAACACCCAACTTCATAAAACAAACACTATAGGACATAAAAGGGCAAGTAAGCATCAACACAATTATAGTAGAGGAGGACTACCAAATTCTATAGGAACTTCAGGGACTGATTAACATCAGTATTTCTTAAAATCTTTAAAGAAATTAGGACAAGGTTACTCCCAATGTTGTTCTTGGAAGTTAGCATTACTCAAATTCCAAAAGCAGACAAGGATCCAACCAAAAAGGAAAGCCAATCTCTCCTAGAGAAAATAGATGCTCAAGTGCTCAACAAAATACTTGGACACAGGAAACAAATCATCAAAACAATCATAAACTGTAACCAAGTAGGATTCACCTCAGAGATGCAAACATATTTCAATATTCCATTTATCTCTTCTTTCATTAAAAGAGTTTATCTTTTATTGAACTTGAAACATAAGAGACTTTCAAAAGATTTCAGTAAGACCCGTCCTCCAAAATCAAAGTGTGATATTATTTGATTTCTTGATAATATCCTTGTTTGCTCAACCCAATTTTGCCCATTGTATCAGCCAGTGTATATTCAAGAAACAGATGTAATGCAAGGTATCCAAAAAATATAAGAATTAGCATATACAATTGACAGCACAATACCTGCACACAGAGTGCAAAAGGACTGTTGATGCGCTGAAGACCCAAGATTCCCATCCAAGACGTGGAGCTCACTGCGCTCTCCTGTGTGAAGCCATGCCAGGATGCTTAAAGGTCTGTGCTGAAAGGCTAAAGACAATAACTCCGGTGAAGGCAAAACCAGAGCTCCCCTGAAGAAATCAATGCTGCAGCCTCCTTCATTTCCACATTATTCCATTCTAGTTCCAACCTGCCATAAAGTGGGTCTTCTACAGCCAACATTTCTTGAGTCAATTTAGCCAGGTAGTTTCTACTCAAGCTGGTGCAATCAGTTAGCCACTACATCAATCTAGGATACTTGTATCTCCTCCTCTTGCCTAATTGCTCTGGCTAAAGTCATTATGCAAAGTAATGCTTGTTTTATGAAGTTGGGTGCACTGTTGTTCAGCGCATGCATGTTTATAGGTATTATTTCCTCTTTATAATTTTCACTGTGACATATTTTCAACTTTTGCCAACATATATTGGCTGGTAATGAACAATGTGTTGTTTCCAATGGTTTTTAATATAGTGATAATGCCAAGATTAACAGGAATTACATATGTTTTTAAACTCTATTGATTGAATCTTTGCATTAACACAAGGACTGGGAAATTAAAAGTAGTGATTTCATACTGTTAGGATTAGTGAGAAGAAGCTCAATTAAGAACTGGAATAGATTTAGGACTAATTTATTACTATGTGCATTTCATAAATATTTATTGAACAATTATTTTATGCACAGCACTACACCTTTATCTATTCTTATTATACTCAAGGGCAGATGACAACAGCAATCTTTGCTATATATCACCACAAGCCATTTGCATTTTTCTGTTTTTCACACATCCTTATAGTCCCTTGTTCATTTAGGTTTCATACCTACATCATCAATAAGTTAGCAAATATTTTGATGTAAAATAGGTGGAAGGATATATTTGGCAAACAATGGATTTCAAGGATTTCAATGTAAAATAGGTAGAAATAGGCTAAATTCAATGTTCTGACTTCAAAAATTCAATTAGCATGTTGAAAATGTAAACAAAATGAAAAATATATAATTAAATACTAAATTCAATAAGTAACATGAAAGTTTAAACATAATAATGAATAGTGTTCATTAGAAGTATTACTGGCTTTTTCATATAGATGAAGAAATCTGGGGTTGAATTTGAGAGTGGATAGGTTTTAGAGAAGAAGAAAGCAATTGAGAGTTGCAATTTAGGGGGCTGGAGAGATACCTCAGTAGAATAAGTGGTTGCCTTCAAGCGTACAGACCTGAGTTCAATCCCCAGTTCTGAAAAAAAAAAAAAGAGAGAGTTACATTTTAGGTTGAGTCAACGCATTCCATTAATGTGTTGCAAGGATTGTGTGTTAGCACAGGGTACTGAGGAATTAACTTCTCTCAAGAACAGGGTTCTCATGAGGATAATGTGGTTTGTTGTATTTATTTCTCAGTAGAGACATCTGTCCTGAACAACTGAAGTTATGCAGGTGGTGTTGGTGTTTAAGTTTCTTGAGGTAAACAAATAAAAATAATATTCTAGCAAAATAAATTAGTTAAACAACTAATGGAACTGTGGTATTACAGAAGGAAAAAATACTGCACCCGCAGAGTAGGAACAGATTATGAAATCCATTGTTTGCCAAATATATCCTGGCTGCTACTTTCTTAGTGTGATTACTTGAGAGATTAGGATAGTTTCTGAACACAAATTAATCACTTTCTGAGCTCATATGCTTCATTTCTTTCCATTTTTCCTGAAAGTATTTTTTAAACATTTTTTTCTTATTTATTTATTTATTTATTTATTTATTTATTTATTTATTTATTTATTTATTTGATACAGGGTTTCAGTACACAGTTAAGACTTGTGATGATCCTCCTGTCTCAGCCTCCCCTGTGCTTGGATTTCATGTACTACCATGACCAGTTGCTGGGCCAGCATAGCATGTGGTACCAGGGATCAAACTCTAGTTTTTGTGCTTGCCAGGCAGGCAGTCAGAGTGCGAGTTACATCCCCAACTCATCATGAGAGCAATTTTGAGAACCAATAATGAAATAGCTTGACTTCTGTCCGGATTTATACATTGATGAATTTGAGGTTGTTTTAGTCTTCTACTGTCCAGTTTTCTTCCTCCTTATCAACAGCTGCCATAGGGATCAGGGATGATGCTAACGCAGATGGAGAGAAACTCTTCTGATCCATTAAAACTATTTCTACAATTCAAATGCCTACTATGTTTCCTCTGTTTCTTAAGAGAAGACTCCATGTTTTTTGTATAAGTAAGAAAACAGAAATGTGAGTGAATGAACACTGGAGATAAAAGTATTTAATAGATCATATGTTGTATGAAGGCAGATGTAGAACTCTCAGTTCTAGTCAAACTATTTTGTTTTCTAGGTTTTCTTTCTGATTGTTTTTCTTGATATTAAGACTAGCTTTTCTCTTTCCTCTATAACTTTTCTCTATTTGGTGAGTATTTCTTTGCTCTTACAAAACAGGCATTAATAAAAGTGGCTTGTTTTCAACCATTGAGGACTGTAAACAGAGGCAAAAGAAGGCACTAATTTTGTCAGAAAGCATGAAGAAAACTAGAGAATCTCACAAAACTGGAAATCAAATGGTTCTGGAAGAAATTTGTCCAGGTTGTTGTTTGACACAAAAGAAAGAAGCTTGTCTATGAGAAAGCTGAACTCAGTCTTAGGAATGCAAGCATGTGTACATAACTAAAATTTGAACGCTTTATGGCAACAAACACATTTTTACCATTATCACAGGTATCAGTAGCAAAACAACTTTCCCTCTCCCAAGCTTTCAGTGCCATTTTGTTAAACTTAAAAATGCTTCAGTTAACATGTTGAGGATGAAGCCACATATGGCAACGGGACACCCAAGGCTGACATCAGCAATGGTGAAAAATTTAGACAAAGCCGTTTACTAATATGCAAGCTGCCAATAAGTGGTTGTTCAGTCTCTTGGTAAACACAGTGCCATCTGCATGGATAACTGAGTCATGAGTTCTATGCCTCTGCAAAAACACTTCAAGGAGAAAAGTAACTTTCTGTGACACTGCAAACTATGTTTTACATGAAGTACAATGGATAAAAAGACCATCCATTATGTAAAAAAGTTTGGAATTTCTAGCCCCAGAACAAAGCAGATCGATAGCCTTATTAGATGGATGAATTAAGGTGTCTGCCTTGGTATTTTTACAATCTGGTCAGTTAATGAGCAACGACGACTATCAAATTGACAATAAGGTAAAAGAATAGGGACATGTATCCATACAGGGAAGGAGAGCCTCTACAGGTGCATAAGAGTTGGCACAATTATGACACTGACGAACTTAACAGACTCAGGGAGGGGCAGATGAGACCTGGCCATCCTTTGATGGAAAATTCAGCTTAGGTTGGGTCAGTGTTGGTGGCCCTCGCAGACAGCCATTTTTACTCAGCAAACCACATTACATAATATTTAATCAGATAGCTGTAGGAGGTTTGTAGGATAAATTAAAAGTTACTAGGTTCAGTACAATGTTAATTATGTTAGTTGCATAGATAATCATTTTCTCTTTTGATATTGGTCTTCAAAAAAATTACTCAATAAGAAAATGATAAGCTCTGATGTTTCATAGGCCTACTTACTGAAAAATAAAATTGCAGTTTAAGGCAAAACAGTATGGCTTGTTTGGTTTATTCCTATGAATAGAAGGCTAGTACATTTCTTCCCAAAGGAGAGTCAAGCTAAAATTCATTATTCCAGAGCATTAAGAGACCAAGTTAGAGTTGCCACATTTAGCTAATAAATGAAAACAGAAACACACATGTCAAAAATAAATGGAATCAAAATCCAGTTTGGATTTAAAATAAACATTAAAACACACATATACACAGGACACATACATGTTCAATACATTTGGTATAACTGTGTTGCATGTAATATTTTGGGTATCTTTACTTCACTCACATTTTCCTTGCTGAGATAAAATTCTGATTTATCTATGGATTCTCTGTTTTTTTTTGTAGCAACTCCATTTCAAGGTCTGATACTCAGTGCTCCAGGTTGAAGCAGAATTTTATTTGGACATTGAAAATAGATCAAGTCTGGAAGGATGGGGAAGGCCTCATCTTAATGAGTCCCCCATCAATCAAATTGATGTATTTGATTATGATGTACATATTTTGTATGATGCTAAACATAATAATTGGAATCCAATACTTCAGTTTTACTTCTTATTGTAAATTACTAATATGCAGCCTCTGCCAGTATAGCCTAGCTACCATAATTTTTTAAAAAGTATTTTTATTGTGGTAAAATACATAACATAAATTTTGCCATTTGAATCACTTTTAAGTTGATAGCTCAGTGACGATTAGTACACTCACTCTGGTGTGTTCCCATCACTGCATCCACATCAGAACTATTTCATCTTCACAAACTGAAATTAAGTCATTAAATAATAACATCCAACTTGTGGACAACCACCATCCTACTTTCTATCTCTATAATTTTGACAATGCTAGGTATCTCATAAAGTGGCGAGCACCATGTTTGTCCTCTCGAGTCTGGCTTATTTCACATAGCACAGTCTTCACAACATCAGTTCATGCTGTAGCACATGGCAGAGCTTCATTTCGTTGAAGGCTAAGCAGTTTGTCTATGCCACAGTGGATCTGTTCATCTTTGGATGGGCATTTGGGCAGGTTTCACCTTTGGGTTGTTGTGGTGAATAATACTGCTGTAATTAAGTTCTTATCTTGAACTTCTGAGAGGGTCTTCAGGGACATTTTCCATATTTTTCATTTATTTATATTCATTTATTTATATATTCATTCAATTACTAATTACAAGATGCCTGCTAGGTACCTGACACTATTCTATGCTGTAAAGAATGAAAAGAGAGTCATTTTATTAATGAGGAGACAAATACGTACAGCAGATGTCATGGTTGATGGTGAAAATGAAGCCAGAACAAAGTGGGTGTGCTGTTGGGAGCAATTCTCTGTAAGATTTGTGAAAGCTTTCTTGGTAGGTAACACTTACACAAAACCCAAAAAATCAGACAGCGAAGAGCCATGTGGCTCCCTTAAGCATATTTTAGGTCCAAGAAAGAAGAAATACACGAATCTGCATCAAGAGGAATCTTACAAGAAGTAGCATGTGCACAAGAAAATGAAATCTTGGACTTCATTTGCCAATCAGTTTGAACTTTGATTAAAATGGAAAATCATCACGGTTTTGAATAAACATATAACATTACCTTATTTAATTTATCCGAATTATTTCATACTGACCATTCTTTGTATAGTGTTAAGAGATGCTTCATGAATCCGAGAGGGATATGTTAATGTTGACATCTAGAGACAAGTGATACTGTTAGTAGTAATGAGAAGCACTTCTAAATAAATTCTGAATCTACATCTCTATGATTTAGTGAAGCATTTTGATTTAGGGGAGAAATACAGAAGAAGTGAAGATAATTTCAAGATTATTTCTGAACACATTGTAAGGACCTAGTTGTTCTTTAACATATAATGAAAATTTAGAAACAAGGAAAATATTTTAGAGTGAATCACAAAATTTGGCACTAAATATATTAATTTTTAATTATACATTATTTTCCAAGTGAAGTAGCCTATAAGCATGGAAAACAATGATGCTATCAGTTAGGATGGAAACTAGGAAAATAATGTGTCCTGGAAGTGTAGTAAAAACATGTTCCTTGAAGAAAAGAGGAAAACTGGTCAAAGAGTTATCCTACATTTTTTTTAAAAAATAGCAATGGCCAGGATATGTGTCAGTCTAGATGTCATGGCTGATAGATAGCTCAAATATGATTTGTATGTCTTGAAACTCTTGTGGAAATTTAATTGGTACTCTGGTGTTATGAAATAGGTCTTTAAAAAAGGTGCTGAGAGGGATTAGTGCTTCTTTTGTGGCAATGGTTCAGTTTTCCAGGTAGTGAGTAGATTCCCATTCTTGTAGGATGGGACTTGTTACTGAGTCCAGTGAAGGTACTCTCTGTGTTCTGTCCCTTGGAATTACCTATGCTGCACTTCTGTACCAGTGTCACAAGCACTCTGATGTCATTCATCATGGGGTTTGACATCAGTGGGCTCTGGTCAAGTTCAGCCACTGTTAGCCTCCAGCCAAACAAACTTCATTCTTCTCCAGAGTCAGACTTTCTTAGTTGAAACAGAAAGCAAGCTAAGATAGGTGGGCTTGGCACAAACAACTTCAAGTAAGCCCTGTAGCTATAAGAAGACTGGAAGTGTGTATAAGGTAGAATGAGGAGCTGAGCTAGAAAATACTGGATGCCATTGGATCAGCAGTGCTGGGGAGAAGTTTTGCTGAAGGGGAGCAAAGGTTTGGTTTAAGTACTGCAAAGGAGACCTAGGGTTGGTGGCACTATTCTACAAGCACTTGGGAAGCTGAAGTGGGAAGATTACTGGAAACTGGGACACACATGGCTAGGCAAAGAGACTGTCTGAAGAGCAGAAATAAGGTAAAGTGGGTACAGGGTAAGAAATAGAAGAAGAGACTCTTCTATAAATGTGAATGCTCGCACAATTTTGTCCCCTTTATTCACAGTTTGAGGATATGTCTTCCTGACGCTCATTACACTAATGTATGCAAGGAACAAGAATTGCAGGGCAACTTCAGGCTGCACAGACTATCAAGTTAGCAGTATGGAGAACTTCTGGCATTCTTACGCAATTAATGAAGTCATGTTAGAGCATTTTGTTAAAATGTTATTTTAATGAATAAGTATCTCCTTTAAATTATGTTATGTGATTAATAAATCTTCTCTAAGACTTTCGTCTTGACATCAGTTTCCAATCTGTGGGCTCCAGCTATTTTAACATTTCTGGGTCCTTACATGTGTAGTCATGGTGAAGTCAGATAAATGGGTATGTGTGTGTCTTTTCTGTCAATCTCTAGAGTAACACTCAAGCTCTTTTCTGCTCTATCTCTCTCCTAGGATCTAGACTGACACCCACCTCTGAACAATTCCCAAGAGAGCCAACAGGTTAATTTTAGTCTTGCCTCAAAGGAAAGTGAGTTAGAGCCAGGACTGGCAGCAATAGCTTCTGATTGAGAGTGGGAGTTCAACCCAGCCATGCCTGTTGTTTTCCCAAGAATGAAAATAGCTAAGACAAGGCCTCTATGGACAGAAAGTGTCTGGAGAGTAGGAGCCCCACTCAGTTCTACCACAGTGTGGCAACATGCGCACCTTGGGTGCATCTGATCAAACGTACATTTTTAGAACTAATAAAAAATAAGTATAGACATTTGTCCAAATGTTAATATGTAGGTTTGCTTGTTTGTTTTTCAATAAAGAGAAACTTACTTGGGTATATATGTTTTGTGGAAAAGAATATCTCAAAATCTACTGAGCATATTGGGGTTAATTTCTAATCTAAATCCACAGGCATATTTTGTAGTTAAGTAATCAACAGTGGAATGAAGATTAAATGAATTTTGTTATGCCTTTGTAATGTAGCAATTTAAAATGATTAAAACAATGCATTAAGGGAAAACTAAAATGTAAATTTTCACATTGCTGTATCTTTAAATCAGGTACACAATTTCACACAATAAAACAGAGAAATAGTCTAAAAGTATCTACTACCTACCCTATGTGGAATACTAAGGATAGAATATTTTATTGTTGTTCTATTTTCTATAGTTGAAGGCTGAACTATAGTTTTAATTAAAAAAATATATGTGAAATAGAGTAAGTTAAAGAAATTTATATTCGATTGGGAATTGACTTTATTGCTCAAATTCTTCTTATCTGGTTTGGATAACAGACCTAAGTAATAACCTGCTAATAGTTAATGTCCCTCAACTCTAAACAACCAAAACTGGCCCGCACTGATGTTCAGGTTTTATGTAACAGAGCAGATGTCAGAATCAGCTGACAAGACAGAGTGTGCCGTTCGGCCGATAACAGCGCCGGAGCACACTGTTTAGAGACGTCTTGTCTCACTCTGCGCTGCCAGCAAGTTCAGGGAGTTAACAATCAAAACCGCCTCATGTATTTAAACTTTGTGCAGTGGGTCATATAAACATTCTTTGAGTCAAATGGCGTAATAGATCTAAAATTCTCTTACCCACTTTCTTTTCTCACGGAGATTTATCACACTGCGATATAAATACCCGCAGTACTTCACAAGACAATGAACTTGGCTTTTTGAAAGGCTCGCAACTTTTGCTGATTAGGGGGAAATTTAGAGAGCTGTAAAGTGACTGTTTGACACAGTCGTGGGGCTTTTATAACTGTATCCTTAGAACAAACCTCACATTAGAATATGATCATATTTCTAAAACTAAAAATATCTGAATAACATAAATAGTCATATAAAAACTCAACCATGCCCAAACCATACAAGCAGGGGAAGCTCTATTCTCTGACGGATAACCCACAGAGAAAATGTGTGATATTTAGTTTTCATGTCTATATTTCTCTTTTCTTCGCCTTCTGGGAAATGGGCCAGTTGGGTGGAAGTTAGAAAGGGGTTTAGAAGTCTTGGTAATTTCTTCTTTCTTGCTTTAATTCAATCTAACATTATTGGTTATATATTTCTCTTTTATACTCTTTAAAATATTAGTTTTAGCCCTATGGATAATTTCAGTTTCTGGGCATTTTATTTTTCTTTTACCTCTCCTCTATTTTTTTTTTTTTTAATCGCAGAACATGTGACGTCATCACAGCTCTGTTGGCTTCACCATGACAAGAAACGCTCATTACCACTACTGAAATGCTCCATTGCTCAGAAGGGAGGCAGGGTCAGTATTTTCCATCTCCTTATGTGGGTCAACTTAACAGGACTCTTTCTCTTACCCTGTCAGCAAAATTTTGAAAGTGAAGACATCCAAAACCGTGTTGGGATCCTATGGCATTCCTTTCTCCAGACCTCGAGGAAGTGCCTCAAAAGCAAGTCCCTACTTAATTTGTTCTTCACAAAAACTGAACAATGGGTGCCTATGTAAAGCCTTTTTCCCAATCAAGACTACAGGCATTATCCAAGGAATCTTCATTTCCATGAGGATAATGCCCAGTCCCCTCTCCTTGTTTAGACTAAAGCTCAATGTATCATAAGGTCTTCCCTCATTTTCTTTCTGGCATTTTAATCCCCAGAAGAGTTGCCCGAGATTTAAGTACGATAAGTTAGAAAAGAATGTTGATGTCTTTAAATTCTACAAAACTCAAATAAAGATATGTTTTAGCTTTTGTCCTTGGGAGCCTAAGGAAGCTTGGCTGCTTGTGTTACAGACGTGCGGTGCAGTTGATGGGAATCATCTATACTGCGAAGCTCACAAGGGATCCTCTAAAGCACTCAGTCTCCTGAGTCATGTGGTCTCTGTCAAATATTATCAAAACTTTACATTTTGATTCTTTGTCTTCTGGAAGCAATTCCTTCCAGGGTGAGGAAAGTTTAGTTTTTTTTTTTTTTTTTTTAATAAAGTTAACATTGTTTTTGTCCCAGCAAAAGAGGAGATGACATTTTCAAGGAAGACTTTCTTTATATATTTGACTCTAAAATGGTAGGTTATAAGGGCTGGGGAGGTGGGTCAGTGGAATGAGTGCTTCCCTCGCAAGCGCAAGGGCCTGAGTTCAATTCCCATTTACGCCAATAAAAAAATAAAATAAAATAGTTGGTTAATACATACTGAATTTATTATAGCTGGAAACAAATATCTTTAGAGAGTTTTAGAAGAGTATGCAATGAAGTTTACATAATTTTTGATCAAAGCTGAAAGCACTGAGACATTTATGAAATACTAAATACGCAGCTAAATATAATTTCAAGTCTGTGCTTACAGATTGTAGGTAGAAGGTAAATCATCCACTGACTGATCCATTAAATTAAGAAGGGCTATAAATTCAGCAGCATTGGAGATAGAAAGTAATCCAAAGTATACAGACTCAATCATGTTCTTAGCTCAAATTTTCTTGGAATATTTTCAAGGTGCTTAAAAAATCCTAGTTGTTTGAGACAAATTGTAGAATCTATGCATTCAGGGAACTCTCAGTATGTTTTCTTTCTACAGTCATCAAATTCCAGATTTGGGTTTGCTGGTAAGGAAAAATGCAGTTATTTTTGGGAATATAACGCAAACACAAATTGTGCATAATTGGGGTTCTATGAAAATAATTCTAGTTATAAAATAAAGCTAGTACAATTCAGTGCCTATTACAAATTTTCTGAGAGATAACATTTTATCATTAGTAGTTTATTTTCCTTTCATACAGATGGTTGAATGTTGAATAAAGAATAATTAGGAAACATTACACAATTTTGTTTCAAAAATAACGGCGAGCCAGATAGCTCAGCAGGCTAAAGTGCCTGCTTAGGCAGATGCAAGGACCAGGGTTCCATCCACACTATGCAGTGTCTGCCCCTCTTCCAGGGTTCACTGAGACAGCAGTTAAAACTGGGCCTGGTGTTGAGTACCTGTAATCCCAGCACTTGGGAGACTGAAAGCAGGAGGCTCACTAAGAGTCCAGTCTGTGTAGTGAGACCCTATAGACCCTGTAATAAATACATTAAAAAAATCTACTTTTATAATGCAACCTTCCTAAATAAAGTTTGAAAATAAAAAAATAATTACTAGCTTCATCTACCTTAGCTTTGCATGTGCAAATGAAGTAAGAAGCCATTTTTTTTTTTTTTGGTAGTTGGCCTGGAACTCAGGACCTTGTGCTTGCTAGGTGGGGCCTGATGCCACTGAGCTATTTCCCTGGCCCTAAGGAGTCTCTTAACTGGCCTGCTCCACTTCTTGATTGTTCTCTATCTCCACAAGTTCTACCACAGTGGGTCATATTAAGAGGCTAACTTATTCATCCTTTAAAAGCCAATTTTGTTCACTTCACTCTTCTCTAGAGTCTTTACCGCCATGCTACCTCACTTATAGAAAAAAGTAACACTTCTTAAGTCTTCTCGCATGTTGTTTATAAATTTTTTCCCAATTCTTTGTTGAATTGGAAACCTGTAGTCTGTCAGGTTCCAGTGATCCAGGCAGAAGAACCTCCTTGCTCTTGAAAATATAAGTCCTGGCTCTGCCTTGGGGTCTTGGCCTTTTCTGGAATTTCTGTCTTGAAACTCTCACCTCTGATTTCCCTATTTCTTTCTTTTGCCGTCTGTCACTTTGCCTCCCACTTATCATCTTTTTGGTTCACTCTACGTAAAACTGCATTTCTAAGGACTTCTCATCTCTTCCATAGGCAATTTCCTTACATGGTATCAAATGGTCCTTTCACTTCTTGAGCTCTTCCTTTGAGGTACCCTATCTGGGTTTGTGCTGGTAATACAGCGGATGTCTAATCGACATCTTCAGAACAAAGAGATGAATGAATAGAGGCCCTGAGCTATTAATATCTTAAAGGGTTAGATTTCCAATAACTAATTCACCCTACAGTGGACTAAAAGGTGCAGATTTCAAATGTACCTATCAGTGATGGAACAATGTAAGGTTATAGAAATCCTTCTGCTTGTCAGGTAAGCGCTTAGACCAGTGAGCTATTGTCCTGGTCTCCAGTGTTCAATTTTAAATCTAGTTCCTAGCCGGGCATGGTGGCGCACGCCTGTAATCCCAGCACTCAGGAGGCTGAGGCAGGAGGATTGTTGTGAGTTCGAGACCAGCCTGAGCTACAAAGTGAGCTTAAGGTCAGCCTGAACTGCATAGTGAGACCCTGTCTCAAAAAGACAAAAAAAAAAAAAAAAAAAAAAAAAAAAAAAAAATCTAGTTCCTAACATAGCCCAAAATTTTAGCTATGTTACCAGTGGTTAATATTGGAAAATTCTCATGACAGTCGCGAAAGTAGAACTGCTATTGGACTGATCATTGTAACCTCTCATTTCCAATAAAATAGGGAGACCATCCTTAAACAACAGCATGCCCAAATCCTAAATAAACTAAAAAAAGTTTTTGTTTGTACTTTTTATATGCATAGTTTTGTGCTATACATATGTGTATATTCATACATACATGTATAAATATAGATGTGCAGATGGATAAATATCTATGCATACAGATGTACAGACATAAATGTATGCATATTATATAAACATACATGATCATATACAACCAATCTTTTCTACTTTGGCATCATCCTATTAACTTTTATAGTGCTATTTGGTGGAAAAAATATTTGTGTTCTAATTTTAAGTTTAGATTTTTTCACTCCCTGAAGGAAGCAGGTACAATTTTTCTTCTTTAGCCTCAGTGATTAAAGAGAAGTAGAGGACAAATGTTAAAAATAAAGTACAAACAAAAGTAATTTTTTTTGGTTTATTTAGGATTTAGGCATGCTGTTGTTTATAAGGTTGGTGTCCCTATTTTATTGGAAATGAGAGGTTAGAATGATCAATCCAATAGAAGTTCTACTTTCATGACTGTCATGGGAATTTTCCAACATTAATCACTGGCAACATAGTTAAAATTATGGGCTATAGGGCTGGGGAGATGGCTCAGTGGAATAAGCGCTTCCCTAGCAAGCACAAGGGACTGAGTTCAGTCCCTGGTTCCGGAAAAAAAAAAAAAAAAAAAAAAAAAATTTAAGCCGGGCGTGGTGGCGC
>PVKA01005351.1:43985-91518 GCA_004027165.1 Ctenomys sociabilis | reverse complement strand
TTTGAGACAGGGAGTCACTATGCAGTCCAGGCTAGCCTTAAGCTCACTTTGTAGCTCAGGCTGGTCTCGAACTCACAACAATCCTCCTGCCTCAGCCTCCCGAGTGCTGGGATTGCAGGCCTGCGCCACCATGCCCGGCTTGGTTGACTACTTTTTAACCTAACCTGTTGGTCTGCCATGGTAGTCCCTGGCTTAGAAAGTATAGTATAATCTTTGATTTAAGAAGCAGACTGAAACAGATTCCTTTCCTGGTGCACATCATGAAGCATAGCTACAGTTTAGGTTTCATCAGTTTGGAGTGAAAAAGCACCATGACTAAGATAGCCAGAGCAGGACTACCCAATTAGCTCAGTAGACTAGAGCCATCCTGGTGAGCCATGCTGGCCCTGCCTCCAGGGTGCACTGAGTCTGCTGTTGAGACTGGGCATGGTGGCACACACCCATAAACCCAGCATTTGGGAGGCTGAAAACAGAATCACTACAGTCTGATCTATGTAGTGAGACCCTGTAGACATTATAGACCCTGTACCAAATAGAGAGAGAGAGAGAGAGAGAGAGAGAGAGAGAGAGAGAGAGAGAGAGAGAGAGAGAGAGCCAGAGCATTCTCAGCCTCCACAGCACTTTGCTTTACTTCCTGTAACACTAACACTACTGCATGGATTCCTATTTGAATAGGATGTACCTGGTCCTAAAAATACTTAGAAGTGCTTCAGAAGACTGGTTGTAAAACACTGTATGTGGTGTAGAGTACCTCAAGTTACTGCACTTAACAATCACTGGAAACTTACTTTATTGGGAGGTTTTTAGATTGGTTGATGTTTGAGGGACAAATTAAAAAGACTACTTGTAAGACTGATTTAGATGACAGGTTAATTTTAAGGTTTAAATGATAAATTAATTGTATGTTTGCAGTGTGAGCCATTTGGAACTGCTCAAATTTTAGATTCTTCCACTGCAGTTGTAAGTTTGAAGTCACCTTTGTTTCCTCCTCTAGGGATAAAGTAACTGAGATATAATTTAAATAACTTGCTGAAACTCAGAATCTGGCAGGAACTAAGAAAGTTCTGTAAGCCTTCAGATTCTTTCAGGCCCAGCCTTGTGCTTATCCACTAGACCATGGGGCCTGTATGGTAGATGAAAGTATAAACATACAAACCTATGTTTCTGAAGTTGGTGGAATTATGTGTCTCTTGTTCCTATATAGTACAGTATTTCATAGTGGAATGCATGGTGTGCAGAGCTGAAAGGAATATTTATATGCAGCCTGTCGGAGGTATGCTTGGTATGAAAACCATAAGTGATTTGCCTCACTGGTTTGTTTAAAATTCTTGAGCATATTGCTATATTAACATAGGCTTTATTCACTGATGCTCCTTTATATCAGCGTAGTGACCATGTGGTGAATGAAATAAATGTACTGGACTTGATCCTCATCAAGAAAGGCATATAAGATTTGTGGTTTTTAAGAGCAATTCTGTCTTCATTCTACGCAGAAAGCCTGGACATGTAACGAGTTACTGACACGTGTCAGATCCTGTGTCTCCCAGAGAACCCTAGTGTTCTATTCATTGCCAGAGTGATATACTGCAGTTGGCTCTGTGCTGCTTGCCATGCCAGGTGTGGGAAAGCTTGTTGGAAGAGTGGCCATTGGAACATTAATTACAGGTTCCCCGACTTTCTGCAATGAAAATACTTCATGAAATACTTCACTAAAGCAGTATCAAAAGCAAGTAAAACAATACATAACTTTTTGGAGAAAAAAAATCACCATGTGAGCAGTGCAGTACCAGAGAACTTCTTTAGTTGTCATCCTTTGGTGTGATGTGAATCCATTCACTTTTCAGTAGTTCCCTATTCTGAAGTCAACTGGGAGACCTCATCCTCTGTGAAGGCTCATGATAACTAGGGGGACCGGCATGTGTGTTTACCTGTGTGTTATCTTTAAAACAGTTTTCCTTCCCATCTGGTCCTTAGGAATATGCTGCAGCCAGAAGAGAGTCCAAATGCCAAGTACAGTTGTGTATTTTCTTGTTGGTTTTATGTTTAATGAAAAAGATAAAAGGCTAGAATATAGTTTTTTGTTTTGTTTTGTTTGTTTGGTTATTTTTGTACGAGGTATTGAGCTCAGGACCTTGCACTTTCCAGGAAGGTACTTGTGCTGCTGAACTATCGCCCCAGTTCTAAAAGCCCAGATTGATAAGGACCAGAGGTCAAATTCTCATTCCATCACTCATATAAAGTGAAAAATGGAAGCTTTTTTCCCAAGAAACGTGTGTTTCTTTCTCTCTGACTCAGTTTCATTATAATGATATGGGAGAAGCAAGTCAGGTTTGATATGTGGCCAATAAGTAAAATTTTACGGTTAAGCTAAGTTTTCCAACTTCAGTCTTAAGAAAGTTACTCTCCCCCCGCCCCATATTGGGGATTGAACTCAGAACCTTGTGCTTGCCAGGCAAGCACTTATTCTACTGAACCATCTCCCCAGGGTACAAGGAAGGGAGTCCTCCAATGAAACTGAAAGCTGAGCTCCACACAGGCACCTCTCTTGAATCTGTATGTTTGCTCCATAGAGAAGGTTGCTGCTGGATTCAGGGACCTGAAATACCGTTTTACCCACTTGATGACCCTGTGTTGGGGCCAGGGAAATGGCTCAGTAGAATAAGCGCTTGCCTGGCAAGCCAAGGGTCTGAGTTCAACCCCTTATTCTGCCAAAAAAAAAAAAAAGACTTTATATGTTTGGCTCAGTTAGATTACCTGACCTTCCTTGCCAGAATTCACATTGTTGTATAGTTTATCTGTGGTAACTACATGTTAGTTGCGCAAAGGCACTGTTAACTAGTCACCAAAGGCCATGGGTTCTTGTGAATGAATGGGGAAGAACCTTAACCATTTCAAGTTGAGTTTTGTAAGATTTCTGCATTTAAAACAGAATTTTCATTTGTCGTCTAACAGTTTCTACTTGATGCCTTCAAAAGCAGTTGCATGGTGGGGACATAACAGAGCACATTATTTTGTGTATCTCTTGGAGTTATGGCTTATTTGGTATCTTCTTGATTTTCCGATGGAGGTCATTTAATGATCATCTCTTGGTGGTTTACACTGAAATGTACCCTAGGTTGGACACAGTTGTGTCATGGCTAACCAGAAGTATAGGACAGAGTCCAGTCCACCCTTGAGCAATTGTGGCTTGAACCAGTATGTCTGATACATAATAAGGGAAGATCTGGAACCCTTTGGAATCTAAAGGGATCACACCTAATCTTTTAATCTCTTTCCTTTCCCCCTCAATCCCACTCCATCAAAAGACAAAAAACTCCTAATTTTGATTTAAGATAATTATTTATAGATTTAGAAACTTAGAATGGTCTATGAATCTAATCCTTCCCAGAATCTTAGTGTTGCAGGAATTCTGAGCCCCTAACCTTTGTACTGAGATACGTAAAGAGGGAGGTGGGGGACCAGAGTTCAAAGTGTGACTCATTCAGGGTATGAGAAGCAGGACTGGGGCACATCTTCAGTACGATAACAGTGGGGAGAACAGCACAATTGATGTGTAGATATGTAAGTTATTTGGGAGTTATTTTCCTATTCTTTATTTTATGTAAGAGGTAAGGGCAAATCATTAATTCTGCTTACCAATAAGTATGTTTATGGGTCTACTGTCTGCCATTTTTAGGTACTAGTTGGGAAGAACACAGTCAACATTCCTGCTTTTGCAAAGTTTGTGTAGCTGTGAGGAGACAGACCATAAATAAATGAAGTGAACGAGATACACATTATGTTGAGAAGTGAAACTCTGTAGAGAAAAGTCACACCACGAAGGGCTATAGGGAGGTTTTCATGGTATTAACAAGGGAGGGTCAGGGTGGTTGCCTAAGTGAGAAGTATTTATGAAATCACTTGAAGGAGGTGAGAGGGTGGCCAGCTGGGAGAACAGCATTCCTGGCAGAGGGACTGTAGGACAGGGGATGCTGAGATGATGGCCTGCTTCCTATGAAGACATTGCAAGGAGGCTGCTGGCTAGAGCAGTGAGGAATAAGCTAAGGGCCGATAACACTAGCACCAAGACTCCACATTTCCTCTGTGGGAGATGGAAGCCACTCTGGTTTAGGCAGAAGAGTGACTTGATGAATGGACATTCTGAGTGCATCGCATCCACTAACAGGAGCGGGGCTGGAAGCAGGGGGCTGATTTGGAGTGTATCACAGTAATCCAATGATAAGATAGTGGTCATGCCTAGGTGGTAGCTGTGAAGGCAGTGGGGAGTGGTAGAGTTCTGGGTGTATATTACAGATGGAGCCAACAGGTTTGAGTTTGAGGAATGAGAGAAAGAAGTCAAGGATGACTCCATAGTTAGACCTCGGCAGCTGGGAGAATTTAGTTGTTGTTCACTGTGTTGTGGCAGAGATGCAAGAGTACATTCCAAAGGGTGGCGGAAATCATAAGCATCTCGATTTTGGCTCTGAGATCTTGAGATGCTGTTAGACTTCCAAATGGTTATCTCCAGTAGACAGTTGTTAGTTTTCAATCTGGAAGTCAAAGGAGAAGTCAGGACTGAAGACAGGCACTTGGGTATGTTTGGGGTGTGGATGGCATTAAAGCGGTAGACTGAATGAGATCTGTGAACCATAAAGGAAACCAAGAAGGTGTGTGGTGAGAGAAAAAGGCAGCTGGTGGTGCTGAAAGCTAAGCTGGTGTATTCCAAGGAGGAGGAACAATGGCTCTATCCAATATTGTGCAGGTGAAAATGGTTTTATCTATTGATTATAGGTTAAAACCCAAGATAAGTGGCTCGCTGAGGCCTGTGGCTGGGAATTAGCTAGGTGAGTACTCACAGGCAACTTCTGTTCTGTCAGCAGAGTCCTCTGGCTGTGCCTGCCTTGAGCACTGTGTTGTGTCATTGTGTACTCCTTGCACCTGTGGGGGGTCGGCGTTTGCCCTTCTCCCAGGATATCAGCAGCAACGTCCATGCTTTCAGTTTTTAGTCTATATGAAATATTTTCCCTTATCTTTATATAGATATTCTAAAACATTAGAAAATCAGATACGCAAAAGAAAAGAAAGTTAATAATTAGTAATTATCACACCCCTCAGAAGTGACCCTACTCACGAGCGGCCAGATCTAAACCTCTTCACTCTCATATGTAAATGTCCAGTTTATTCAGAAAATGATTATGTACTGAATATTTTATTTTATTTTATTTATTTATTTTATTTTTTTTGCAGAACCAGGGATCGAACTCAGGCTCTTGCGCTTTCCAGGGAAGCGCTTATTCCACTGAGCCACCTCCTTGGCCCCTGTACTGAATATTTTAGAATCTTTTTAGCCAACAGTATAGATCATGAAGCTCTATCATTATATACATATTTATATGTAAAAATAGTGTCTATATATTTATAACAGTATAGTTTGCCAAAGATATAGTCATAAGAAGTAGTCAATTACAATGGGAATTAATCCAAAAAGAACGATTAATCCAGAAATGATATTATAGTATCACTGTTACATTCACTGAGCCTCAGCACGTACTGGGCACTGTTACCTAGCATTTTACTTATCTAATGTCATTAAGTTCTCACAGCAGCACTGAGAGAAAGATAACTGTTTTCTGTTTCAGTGTTTGGGACCCTGATAGATTAAGAGCCTCGTTCCTGGTTATAATACTAGAAGTATCAGATGGGATTACCAAGTGGGTCCTGCTCTGGACCCTGCAGCATTCCTCATTGCCCATTTGTCTTTCTGACTGTATTTTCATGTTTGACTGCACACTAAACTTTCCCATGGGTTGCCTTCCTCTCCAGCCTCTTCTCAGGGCCAGGGGTGACCATGCTGGTGGCATGTGCTGGGAACTGGGCTGAACGTATGCCTCTGTGGTTCATAAGACTCTGCATAGAATATTAGAGATTTGTCCTTCTAGGTTTGCTTTGTGGGAAATAAAAAGTTCTCTCTCTAAAGGGCTCTTTGGACATATCAGTACTTTTTGAGGTAAAAAAGAAAAAGAAAAAAAAAGGACATTTTCCCCTGAGTAGTTAACCTGTATATTTGGCTTTTTACAGATGGTTGAATATGTTAGGTACACACTTTATGTGGCCTTAATACTTAAACATGTCAGCGCCTTTTGTGATTCCCTCTCAAACCTGCTTGCGTAGCATAGTCTTGTTATGTATTCTTAATAGTAGAATAGCCGGGCGTGGTGGCGCATGCCTGTAATCCCAGCACTCGGGAGGCTGAGGCAGGAGGATTGTTGTGAGTTCGAGACCAGCCTGAGCTACAAAGTGAGCTTAAAGCCAGCCTGAACTGCATAGCGAGACCCTGTCTCAAAAAGACAGAAAAAAAAATAGTAGAATAAACAATGCATACATAGCATGTAGCATAAACAAATAACATATAACATATAGCATAACTGTTTGCCTATGATAGAGCTGTGCTAAACAGGTGACATCTAGCAAAAATTAAAAAGCTAAAAAGCTGAGTGGCAGAAATACCAGATTCACTTTGTTTCATTTGTGCTGTTTTTAGAAATAAGGTCTTGCACCTGGCCTCATGCTCAGGGTGATCCTCCTGCCTCAGCCTCCTGAATCCATGCCCAGCTAGCTATATTGCATTTGAAATCATTGCTGTGTGTCCACAAAATCATTAGGTTATAGTGAACATAAAAAAGAAACTTCTGTATTCTAATGCCTGTGTTATATGTAAGTTGAAAAATGTAACTGATTACTTCATTAAATCACTAAATGTGCTTGGAAACAATACTGAGAGTGAAAATTTTCATACAGAACAATATATCTTTCAGGGGCCAGCCAAATAGCTCAGTGGATTAAAGTGCCTGCAAGCAGGCGCAGGGCCTGGTTCAATCCCTGGGCCTGCCATGCTGGCCCCGCCCCCAAGGCACACTGAGATGGCAATTGATACTGATTGTGGAGGCACCTACCTGTAATCCCAGCTCTTGGGAGGCTGTAAACAGGCAGATTACTATGAGTCTGATCTAGTAGTGAGACCCTGAGCACCCTGTAGACCCTTCCCTAAAAATAAAAGAAAGAAAGAAAGAAAGAAAGAAAGAAAGAAAGAAAGAAAGAAAATGAAATTATATATATATATATATCTTTTTAGGCACAAAGACACAAAAATCATATGATTGACAAATAACTACTGCCACTGACTCACTGTTAGATTATGTAAGAGTTTTGTCTTTATAAAAAAAAAAAAAGTGGCTGAGTGCTGTTTAGAGCTTTAGTTTGGCCTTCCAGTTTTTAACTCTGCCCCTAATCTGTTTCTCAGTGGGCCTGTGACCACTAGCTGCAAGACTGGGCCAACTCTTTTCCTGATTCTTTTCTTCTAATCAGACCTTTGCTTCACAGAATAATGACAGATTTTTAAACTGCACATTTTGATGATAATCTTGGAATTCTATTTTGGTTTTTTTTCCCTATTCCCACCCTATTGTCTTGAGTTTGTATCTAGAGTGATAACAGTATAGAAGCACTCCTGTAATGAACTTAGTTAAACTGAGCCCTGTCCTTGGATACTAATCATGGGGTTTGCAGAGCCTTAACGCAGAGAAGTGGATTAAAGTTGTAGAATCACCCTTAACATTCCTATACTGTGTTGGGACCTTCCTGTGTCTGAAAGCATTCATTCCTGTCCATAAGGAGAGAAGTCCCTGCAGAGTTTCCAAAGCTTTAGTTAAGTATTCATAAATTCTACCTGAACAAATAATGGTCTGAAAAGTAAAACATTTCAGTTGATTATAGAAGTTCTAGACAAGCTCAGAGATGTTCATCTAAAACTCAGAGTTCAGAGCTGGGGGTGTAATTGAGCAGTGAAGTGCTTGCCTAGTGTATTTGAGGCCCTAGGCTCCATCCCACACACACACACTCACAATTTAATAATAAAACTCAGAGTTCATGTAAGGATTGTGGTTTATAAAAGTACTCTTATGTACTGTCTTAGAAATCTGGTTTATAGTTTATTTTGAACTTGATTTATGAACAGAAGTATTAGGCGCATTTATTAAAGCTGAAGGGTTTCTCCACTCATCTTTCTTCAGAACTTGTCTCTTTTTTCTTTTAATAAGTGGGGAGTTTGGAACATACTGTCCATTTCTCTTCCTTCCAACATTGGATTTCAGACTAATTAAGAGAATAAAGCAAGCATCTTTCAAAAACTTGACTTTAAGTACTTGGGTATATATCATCAGAGCCATTAAAAAGAACATGATGTTTAGTGTGGGTCTCCTCCCAGCAGGCACAGAAACTTCCCATGGCCATTCCCAGTATCCCCGCAGGCCAAGTACAGCTCCAAGGACTGAACTCTTGTCACTGGGTAGCTTTTAAAAATACGTTAAAAAGCTTGTCCATCTAACATAGTCCTCTTCTATTTTGGTGATGTTCCAGAGCTTAAAAGATTTAACCTTTCTAAATTAGAATTTATCCACTGTTAAAAAAAATTGTGTTTTAGTCTTGATGTAAGTTGTGACTAGACACTGAAAATGTCGTAGAATTTTTTTCAGATAACCTAAACACAATGGGGAGGGGGGATTTTAAGGGTCAAACCCTTCAGTGCGGGAATTTGGGGATAGAACTACAGATAAGAGACCAGATGAGGAACATTTGGGCAAAGTTGTTGGTTAAGAAATCAGCAGGAACAGAAAGTCCAGAGAGTATGGCTGGCAGCCCCCGTCTTTGTCCTGACTTCTCACTGTTGCTTATTTGGGAAAGGTAGAAGCTGGTGTCTGCCTGTCATGGCCCCAGAGAGAAAGGACAATTAGTTCAGAACGTTTTGTTTTGTTTTATGAATAGTCCAGAGGAGGAGCTTGGGCGTGAGTGTGCTGCTTCCCTGTGTGGACTTCCCTGATATACTCAAGGGTACCAGTACCTTCCTTGGAGTCTTTTTCCTGTGATTGGATGCTGTGCTGTGTAGCATATGCTCAACAGTGCCTGACACATTGTCACAGTGCCAGAAGTGTTCACTGTTGCCATTGTCACTGTCACAAGTCACCTGTTACCATCCAATGCTTAATTGTGAATCCCAGTGGGATGCATCTCAAGAGTCCAGAGGTCTGCTAGTGAAAGGATTCTCTGAAATAAAAAGAGAACACTCTCTCATTTTAAAGCTAATGTTGTATTCTATTAGGGAAGTCTTATTTATCTATGCTCTGTGACAATTGTTGGACACGTGTGTTTTGAGAGACACTTTGCTAGGTGCTGAAGATGAGGTGAGAAGACAAGCCTGCTTTCTGCGCTGAGCTCAGCAGCTACTGCTGCCACACTCTGGGCAGCTTACACAGCAAACAGTCCTGGAGGCCAGAAGTCCAGGACCAAGGAGCCTTCAGATTCAGTTCCTGATTGGTAGATAGCTTCCTTCATGCTGTGTCCTCCTTGGCCAAGAGAAAGAGAGGAAGAAAAATCTTCCTGTTGATTTTCTCTAAAGAGCGTTAATCCCCTTATAATGTCACCTGCAAATATCCCAAGCATTGGGGATCATGGTTTCAGTGGAGCTTGGAGATATTTGGACCATCACAGGAAGTTTTTCTTTGGGCATGGATCAAGTAAAGAGGCAGCTGTTGTAATAAATAATTGTCAAAAAAAAAAAAAAAGAAGGCCAACCTCCTTTAGGTCAGAATTAGGGGCCTATAACACAGACTTGAGGGCCACGGACAGCTCACTGGAGGAAGAGTGATTCAAGCTTGGGATTTCAGGTGAGAGTAGCAGGCGGCCAGGAAAACAGGAGGAGTGGGAGCACTAGGCCTGAGCAGGAGAGCGTGGGGTGTGAGAGGTGTATGGTGGTGCACTGCCCTGGAGTGTGACTCAGCATGTGCAGGTGCGAGGGGAGGAGGCAGGAGCTTGCAAGCCTTGGAAGGAGAAAGGAAGGAGGCATTTACATGCAGGGAAAGGACTTGGTGACATTTACCTTTTGGAAGCATCACTGTAGCTACATTGTGGAGACTGAATTGGAGAGAGCCAAGGCAAAGGCAGGGAGCCCAAGTGGAATGGGCTTTGAATAGACCAGGCGAGAGATGGTGATGGCAGGGCCCTGGGCTAGCCTGGCCATCATGCGCTTGATGACCATAGGACATCACTCATGTCCTGTGCATAGGAACACTTCTGGGGCCAGGCACTGCTCTGAAGGCTTCCAAACTGTCTTTAGAGTTGTGTACTACTCCTGTTTTAACTGGACAGGTAAGGCCTAGGAAGATGTTCAGTCCCATAGTTGTAAAGAGTAGGGCCAGAATTACAATCCAGGTAGATTGGCTCTTGACCATAGGGAAGAGTGATGTAATTCTAGCCCTCTTTAGGAGGTATAGTGGACAGGACTGGATGAGCTTGAAGACTGGTAATGACCCAAGGAAAGCCTAGCTTCTTCCTGCGGCGACCAGCTAGATGTTGGTTGTTGTGACTGAAATGTGGAATATTTGTTGGGAATAGACTTGTGGTTGGAGACAGTGAGATATCCATCTGGGCTTGCCTGATGAGTGACTTTCCAATGGAAATATATAAGACTGTGTGCAAAGGAGAGAGCTCCCAAAGTGGGTATAGGTGCAGAAGCATGTAGGTGGTAAAGGCGACTCCAGGAGCCAGTTAAGGTTCCTCAAAGGGAGAAAACAAAAGGAACCAGAAGAGAAGAAACAAAACAACCGACAAACAAGAGGAAGTGCAATGCCAAGGGGACGGGGCTTGGCAGCAGGGTACAGGCTTGGCAGCAGGGCAGAGGGCACATGCATGGAAGCCCAGGAAGACTGGGCTCTGAGAAGGAGGGACAGGCCCTCCATGTACTGCAGTAGGCAAGGTGATGTGGATGGGTTACTACTGGTTGTGTCTTTTTTTTTTTCCTTCTGTATTTAAGTCAGGGTCTACAGGGTCTCACTATGTAGATGGGACTCATAGTGATTCTCCTGTTTTCAGCCTCCCAAGTGCTGGAATTCCAGGCAGTCTCAATCATGTTCTCAGTACACCCTGGGGGCAGGGCTGGCATGGCACCAGGGATTGAACCCTGGCCGCAGCACTGTGCCTGAGCAGGCACTTTACTCCACTGAGCTATGAGCAAGCCCTTAGAGGGGATTATTTAATTCAGTGGAACTAGGTCACCTGGTGACTTCAAGGCTGGTTCCCTGACCTAATGAGTGCAAAGCCGAGAGTGCAGAGGGTGTGGGCAGACCCGGAGGCAGGTGCATCAGGCAGCTGGTGGTTATTTCCAGCAAGGCAGCATGTGGGCTTAGATTCTTATGGGAGGAGAGGAGAAGGCCCTTGAGGAGGGCAGTAGGGTGAGGCCCCAGAGAGGCACAGGGAGGCAGGCAACTGGATGCTGGTGCACTGCATATGTCTGTGGAGCTGTTTGTGACCAGCCAGAGATGCGGGCACTGAGATCAAAATCTAGTGAGGTCAGATTTCTGAGACTGAGGAATAAAAAAAATACCTCCTGGCTGTCAGGGGATGTAGTCTGGGTAGTACATTGTCAGCAGGAAGGAAGGCAAATGCCAGCAACCAGCTTATTCTAGCATAAAACTCATTGGTTTGTCGACTCTGTGAAACCCCAAGGTTGTCATCAGCCAGTAAAATATTTTTGAGCTTTTTCTATAATTGGTATGGTTCAAAGCATTAGGATCAGTGAAATTTAGATTTATTCAAAATGATTTTTGAAACTACTGCCCCACCCCCGGAGATCCTTCAACAGCCTTATCAGAAACCTCACTGCCATCCTCAACTGGGTCTCCAAGTGAGTGCATGTCAGAGAGCACAAAGGAGATACTTGGGCAGAGGCTTGGGACCACCTAGAGGGGTATGTTAGGGTTAAGACTGTCTGCAGGGTGTCCCTAAATGTGACTCCATGAAGGCAGCTCCCTATCCTCTCCCTGCAGCCAGTATCTCATGTCTAATACATGGTATAAAAAAGACAACTTGTGTCCAGCGTGCTTCCTGTCTCTAGTTCAGCACCTGCCCTTCCTTGCTGGCCCTCAGCTACTACCTTTTCTCCTGGGCTTCCCTCTGTCCAGGCTCCTCCAGGGTTGGCTTGGGCTGATGTGCTTGTGTCAGCCTTAGCGATTACTCAAAAGTGCTATCCCAGCTGGGGGTAGTGGTGCAAGCCAGTCAGCTCAGAACTCTGTTAGGTAGAGGTAGGAGTTCATGACCAGCTGTGAGACCCTATCTCAAAGTTGAAAGTACCCAAAATAAGCCTAGTACCAAAATACCACTGTCCCTTGGCTGATTCAGAATGGCATCCCATCATTGTCAAGTCTCAGAGGGCTGTGGGTCTGACCCACACCTCTCTGCAGCTTCTGAATGTCCCTGAAGAGAGGGGTTACAAGCCTAGGGCCACTTCTACTCCCAGCTGAGTCCTGTGACAACTTGTTCCCAGAAATAACATATATATATATATATATATATATATATATATATATATATATATATATATATAATTTTTTTTTTTTTACTTAAATGGCCTTGAAAATAATTGGTCTTAGTTCATGAATCTCAGGTAAAGGCAATAACGAAAGAAATTAGCCTTTGTTATTTGAAAAATGGAAATACAGCCCAAGTAAATATGAATTATTTCATTTAAAAGAAAAACACTGGTGTACCTGCTGATTTGATTTCATGGTAAATTTTTAAAAAATTAATAATCAAAAGCATGAAGACAGGGCTGGCCAAATAGCTTAGCAGATTAAAGTGCCTGCAAGCAGGTGCAGGGGCAGGGGGTTTGATCCCCAGGCCAGCCATGCCAGCCCCACCCCTGGGGAGCTATGAGAAGGCAATTGAGACTGGGTGTGGTGGGGCGTACCTGTGATCCCAGCTCTTGGGAGGCTGTAAATAGGTGGATCACCAGGAATTCAATCTAGTAGTGAGACCCTGAATATCCTGTAGACCTTTCCCTAAAATACAAAAAGAAAAAAAAGGAGAAAGACTCTTAACGTTGGTTCTTGACTTAATTGTTAAGTGACAGAAATTTGCCTTTTAGATAAAAATGGATTTAAAATAAGCTGAGCAGCCCTTACTCCCACTCACATGTTAACCTAGGTTTGTCAACACTGTGGTTGGTCATGTTGTAAGTTTTTTGATGTTTAGGCTGCTGTCGTTGCACTGCCGCCCAAGCTTTTATATAGAAATAGATGTGAAATGGAAGAGGCGCCAACCTAGAGCCCTAGGAGCTGGGGCAAGGCCCTGTTTGGTTCAAGAATAGCCTTGAATGAGAAGCTGTCACCTCACAGGACTTCACATTATTCCATCATATGCAGCACCTGGACTAGATTCTTGGATTTTGTTTTTTTAGTTCTAAGATTGTTGAATGTGTAAAACAGCATAGGGACCTATTCCATATGTCTAGGAATGTAGTACTTCTCAACTATAAGTGATTTCTCAAATCTAAACCTTCTAGTGTGTGTTCTTTCTAGTATTTTTTTTCCTCCAGGTAAAAATTTAAATTTTACATTCACCTTTTAGGATAAGCACAGTATCGTTCTCTGACAAAGCCATTTTATTTTATACTTCAGTTCCCACCCTTTTTTGTAAGTCAACAAAATTACACCATGAAGTTTGCATTGTCAGGCAGTACCTAAGTCAGTCTAATGACAATAAATGTGTTGGGCTTTAGACCAATGCTTTCTTAGTACAACTGTTAATTTGGTGTTCTGGAGCACAGTGTCAAGACATGTCATGGGACCAGCCTTCACACACCATCATGGGTGTCTCTTACACGCCCTTTGTTCTGGAAAGTGCCCTCTGTTGTGGACACCAGCCTCCGTCCACACGCTGAGCCCATTTTCCCTGTGGATCAGGACTCCCAAGGGGCTATCCTTTCATTTAAAAGCAATATGAAGGTTTTACTTACTCCAGTACATATGTATCAATTGTTTTACTGATGTTTTTTTCCACCCAGGTGCCTCAGCTGGGTTCAATTTGTAACCTTGTGTATTTGTCATTATTACCAAGTTTCTGTTTTTGTTGTGGTGCTATGTGACGGTTCCCCTTGATATTTTTTTACTTCAAGGTGGGCTCTTCTAAATTGTCTAGGCTGTCCTCAAACTTGGGTCCTTCTCCCTCAGCCTTCACGTCATCATGCACCCCATACTTTGCTTGTTCCCAGGTTGTCCATGTGTATATTCCTGTTACTTCTCAGGAAGACTAGAAGGTGTTGCACAGTGAGTGCTTAAGGAATGGGTGCTGAACACATGCAGGAGCCCGTGTTGGCGAAAGGGCTGTCTGGCTGCATGTAGACCCCTTGCTGGACACAGAAGACCACCTCCACGTGGGAATCCTTGAGAGTGGCCCAAGGTGTACTAAGAAGATTTAGTTGTTACTGAATGTGTTTGTGTGGAAAATTTTTGTGGTGGCTTGTCCAACCATTTTTGTTTTTCTCTCCCTTTGGGTGCCTACTGGGGTTACCTTTCCCAGTTCCTTGACTGGTGTTGGGTCTTTTAATTGGTTCACATGATTGACATAGCAAGAAGTCTGGGTTTCTGTAATGAATTCTAGCTAGAATTCCAAGTAGGAAATGATGTGCCACCTCTTAGCCAGAGCGAATAATTGCTGGCCTGAAAATCTCTGGCGCTCCCTTATTCATTTAGCATAATTTACAGCTCTGGTGCCTGATCTGTCAGCCTTGTCTTAGTTGTTTTCTTATTAATGAGACAAAATACCAGACACCCACAAGTTAAAATAGGAAAGATTAATTTTAGCTCATAGTTTATAGAGGTTTCAGTTCATAGTCCGCTGGCCCCAAGTAAGGCAGCAGGGCAGAAGGGCATTGCAGAGAGAACAGTCCAAGGCAGGGCAGGCAGGAAGCAGCACCACTTTTCTTCTGGCCACAAGCCTGTTGGCTGGTGCCAGTCACACCCAGGGTAAGTTTTCCCTTTCTGGTAAGTGCATCATTCACACACAGAAGTACACTTAACCAACAGGTGGGGTGAGCCAGCATCACGCACTCATGATCCAGTATCATACCCTTCCCAGAGCCGCAGCTCTGGAGCATGTGAGGCTTTGTGGAGGCACCTATAAGGAAGCCATGACAAGCATAGATCACCAAGTGCTGACAGCAGATACAGCCTTTGGCCCCCACAAACCTTTGGTGGACGAGTGGTGTGAGCAAGAAAAAAGAAGTGACTGTGAGCCTCTGAGGTGTGGAGGCCTGTCCTTTCCTCATAATTTAGCCTCCCCTGACTACACAGTAGGCTGCTTTCTCCGTGGGGTTATGCCATGCCTGTGTCATATAAGGCAGCATTGTGGTCAAGAGTCCAAACTCAGCAGATACTTCACTTCAGCCCCTGGCACTGTCATTTACCAGTTGTGTGACCTAAAGCGTTCAGGTCCTCATATGTAAAATGGAGGGTTTAACTTGTATTACAGAATGGCTTTGAGAATTTAATGAGTTAATATTTGCAAAGAGATTTGGTCTATAGTGAAGTGTTGAGCAAAGTAAATAAAAGTACCAAAGAGCAGTGTGTAAACTTGAGGCCGCAGCTGGGTGGTGCCTTGGAGCCCACTGCTGGCCTATACCTGAAAAGCTCCCAGTGCTGCTTAGCTGGGGAGGCCGGGAGCCAGACACATCACCTGGCTTGGTGAAGGAAGCTGCTGAATGGGCACTGGGACTCACAGAGTCTCGGAGGTCTGTGTTCTGTTATTATCCTCTTCTGCTGAGCAAGCCGGGGGCGGTGGGTCTTGTCTCCAGCTTTGTCCCCCGCCCCTCAGCAGGCTGCCTGGATCCCACCTCTCAGAGGTCTCCCTGTCTGGTGCTCAGGCACTCATCTCACCCTTTATAAACATTGGGTTTAGATGTAGCTTGTAGATCTCTCCCATTTATTTTGCATCCAGACAAAAGTAGGTGCACTTGCTTAAGTTAATGTACCTGCTTGTTCCATTGTGTCAGTGTGTGCTACTTCATCTATTTTGGGAAACAAGCTCTGAGGCAGGCATTTGGCTTAGCTCACTTCTACAGGGCTTAGTAAAATGCTCTGAGGAATTAGAGGCACCTAATAAATGCTTTGGACTTTCGAATGATGCTGTAATCATTTTAATGGAGGCTGATGCTGTGTGTGTTTAAACAAATGGTATGTTTTCCAGCAACATTCTGGCAAATTAGCAGGTTCTAAATTTAAAAAAGTCTCAGCTTAGAAAATAAAATTTTTAAACTGTGGTAACATGCAGTTATTTATTACTGAGCTGGTCTAAGCAGAGGCCGAACTGCAATGGTGGAAGCCAAGATTTAATTTTTTTTTTTTTTTTTTTTTTGCTGTATTTGTTTTCCAAAAAGTTGGTTGGCATGGCAAGAGTTGGGTGGGGAGGGGGGCTCATTTAAAGGCGTTATTGTGAATTTAATCCATATTTTAAAGAGTGAGTTAAAACTTCTCTATTAGGTTAGCAGATGTGTTTGGCACCACCCCCTCCCACACACGCACCCTTTTCATTAGGAATGTGTGCCTGATATGGTGCAGATGGTATTTAAGCTGCTTGGTAATATTTTCCACAACCTGTTTTTAGTAATTAGTCTTAAATTTGCTGGTTCAAAATACTGGGCTCTCTTGGCAATTTAGTAAACTAAGGAACTTGAAATGTGCTCAGCAGGCCAGCAGAGGGCAGTGTAAGCCAGTGGTTGTTTTTTTTTTTTTTATTTTAATTCATGCTGCTGTATATCTGCAAGAGCCAGAATATTCATCAGTTTGAGATGCAGTTTGAGAATTTATAAAAAATTAATTGGACATGACAAAGCTTTTTAAAACACTTACACTGAATATTGTCTAGTGAGAAAAACTGTCCAGAACAGATTAGAGCTGCCTTCTATTTTTAAGGATGGGGCTTATCAACAAATATGTCTTTATACATTATTAATGCACTTAAAAGACATATATTTAATTTTATGATTTTCCTTAGCTCGCTAACACACAGTAAGTTCTTCATGGTGTGTGTAGGGAATTGAGTTACTTTTTTATGCCAAAAGGGTAAAAGTTATCTCTGTGCCACATGGTCTAGCTAAGGGTCTGTGATTTCAGAGAATAGCAGTGAAAGGCTGCCTTCTATTGTAGCACTTGTGCTCTGCAGCCAGCAGTGCTGTGTGTCACACAGAATTTTTCTCACCACAAATCCAATGCATCTGCCCTGCCCTGTGGCCCACCTATGTCCCAGGTCCCTTTCTTTCGAGGCCCTGTCTTCCCTTTTTGTTTTTTTCATGAAGCCTCCAAGAAGTCCTTCTTTCTTTCAGCCTCTTGTTGCGTACCTTTCTTTCTCTGTTGAGGACTGAACAGTTGTTTTTCCTGAAGCTCACACATTGAACCCCTTAGAAATGGAGCCTGAGAGACAGTGATAAAGTTTAAATGAGGCCACAAGAGTAGGACTCTGACTTCCCAGGGATGGTGCCCTTGTAAGAAGAAGAAGATGTGAACATAGTGACACACACCTGTAATCCCAGCACTGTGGGAGGCTGAGGCAGGAAGGTTGCAAGTTTCAGCCCGGCCTGAGCTGTTTAATGAGTTAGTGAGACCCTGTCTCAAAAATAAGAAGGGAAAAAAAGGGGCGAGGCTGTAAGTCAGTAAAAAGGCCCAATGTTCAATCCCCATTACCACATAGGGAAGAAAAAGAGAGGAAGAGACACCAGAGTTCTTTCTGGTGACACAACATAAAGGCTGCTGGCTATAAGCCAAGGAGAGGCCTCACCAGATGTCAGCCTTCTTTGTCACTATGACCTTGGACTTCTAGCCTCAATAGTTGCTCTGCTGCTGAGGCCAGTGGGCCTGAGGTTTTGGTTATGGCAGCCCAAGCTGAGTGATTCTCCTTCATATCCTTGAGGATTCCAGAGGAGACCTTGGCTGCATGTTGGAGGAAGCGGAGTCTGTCCTGGAGGACTGGGCTGAGGATTAAGAGAATGGAAGGAACCGTGCCAGGGAGGAGTCTGGGAGGAAGAGCTGAGGGGGGTTTCTCAACCTTGGAATGTGAGAAACATAGATGGCCCAAGCACTCACTAGACACTGGGCACCTGTCTGGGGTGTCAGCTTTTCTGCATGGGGCTTCTTTCTTGGAAGACTTCAGATATATGCCCATGTATTTCCTCACCTCTGCCTTACCAAGGAGTACTGGCAGGAAGTCAGAAAGAAAGGTTTATTAAAAGACCAGGAGGAGAAATTTGAAGAAAGTACAGGCAAAGCCAATGTCCTGCACAGAGGAGAAACTTTGGATCAGCTTGCCCAAATTTCCTGTTTCTAGAAATTTCTGAATGCCACATTCCTAATAGTTCATTCTTTCCTTGTGGCATTTTTATAAGATAAGCTGTTGTTTTTCACCAGATGGTAATCTGGAAACAGGGGCAAGACAAACAAGTTCACTGGTGTTTTGGCCAGGCCAGCCAGACCTTTCATATGACAGCAGCAGGCAGATGGACCTGCTCTAGGGGGGTGGTGCCTGGACAGTTGGTGACAGATGACCTGTGGGGAGCAAGTCCTTTGGTTCATGTGCAGCCACTTGCTAGCTGTGGAGCCTGGAAGCTGGCAAATCAATCTCCATTCTGGGGGAATATCAGAGAAAAGGGAAGGATAGATGTCAGGTAGGCAGACAGCTATTTGTTTTTATATTTGCTTGATTAGAATCAAGTATGCAAATATCTACTGCTATAAAGCAGAAGAACTTTGACTTCTATTTCATAGGATTACATTGCTCATTTCTGTGTGTTACCATGTTTCACACCTTTACTTTGCTTTGAGTGTTTGCCCTTCTCCCAACTTCTAAGACCAGGGCGCTTGTGTCACTGGTTGGAATGTCTTATTTATGTGTTTACCTGAAACTGTCTGTAATGTACTTTTGAAGCACTGTAGGAGCCCGTGAGGGCCAGGATGCTGGAGGTAGCTCCACTATGTACTTGTAGCACAGAGAAGCATTTGTAAATACATGTCCAGGTAGCTGAAGGGCAAGGTGTGGGTTTTACTGAGCACTGAATTCATGCTTCCCTCTGTGGCTTCTGCTGCACATCCCTTACTCTGTTGTCAGTGGCCTAGCCATGTAGTCAGCTTGCCTGTGGGTATTGCCACAGCAGGATGCTACAGCATTTCAAAAGTAGGCCCATAGCTGTCTTACTGGGTGTGTTTGAGCTCAGTGGAGTTATGTGGGAAGTCTGTACCATTGTTGAGCTCCCCTCCTTTTCCACCAAAGAACAGTGTTCTTGCTAACTTTGTTATGTATCAGCAGGAAAAAGCCCTGACCTCACTGCCTAGCACAGCTGACTAGACGCTTACAACCTGAAATTGTCATCTATCAGGAGCAATTAGTAGCAAATTAAAAAGATGTTTAAGTGGCAACTGATCAAGAATACAGTTTCCAGACAATCATTTGAAGTTATTCAATCAGTACTTTTTGTTTGTTTTTAACTCAAATTCACTATTCTGACTAATAGTGGAAAGAAGCAATAAGTCAGATTGAAGTACTAAAACATCCCAGTTAAAAATGCTTTAAAAAAAAAAAATGCTTTCAAGGGCGGGCCAGATGGCTCAGTGGACTAAAGCTTAGGCGGAGCACAGTGGGTAGGGTTTGATCCCAGACATCAACTGAGAGTAGGTGTGGTAGCGTGCACCTGTAATCCCAGCACTCCGGAGGCTGAAAACAGGAGAATCACTGGGAATCCCCCATCTACGCAGTGAGACCCTTGTAGACCCTGTCCTAAAATACGAAAAAAAAAAAAAGCTTTCAATTTAAATACCTTTAAATCAAAGATGCACCTTTTTGTGTTCTTCAAATGCACATGATTACTAAAAGAATACCTGATAGAAATCTTTCTAGGAACATGCTTTAATAAAGATATTGCAGTTATAATTGATTATTTTTCTGTAAATGGAAATTTCCAAAAGCTGCTTTATGAAGTAGTTTAGGCAGTCTTTTCTTCCCTCCTTATATTATTTTTTTTTTAACTTAAAATAGCATGCTGTTTTCTGAATAGACAGTATAACTGCAAAGATCAGTTCAACAGTGAATTTTAACTAAGCGGAAGCCAAAATATGATAATTTCGTTCCTTAAAGCAGTCTTGAGTCTCCATTTTCTCCTGTAGGACTGGCTGGTGCGATGCGTTGCCTTTTTTCCCCTAACATAAGTGTCAGAACTTAGATTATGCCTGCCATGTTTTTAGAAAGTAGCTTGAAGCCAATTAAACTTAATAGTTTAAAAACTGTTTTGGGCTGAGTGCCCTTGATATATTGCAAAACTGCGGAAATGTATATGACGGTACTTGAAGCCATGTGCTTCAGATATACCCTCAATGAGAGGAGAATAAGAATCTATCATAAAGATTCCCAGAATCTTAACTTCTTTGAACTGGAAGTTGAATGTTGCTATATGCACTTGTATAATAAAGCCATTACAGCAATAAGTAAATAAAATGATAAAAAATAAAATTTCCCACAGTAACACACTTAGACTGCATAAATTTTATTGCCAAGTTGATTTTACCAAGTTTTGACCTATTGACATGCCAAGATAAAAAGGTGTGAGTTCTTTATGTTCTTTAGGGCACATTGTGACTTAAAAGAAGAGAATGCTGTGTCTAGTTGGGCTGTATACACAGTGACTCTTCTGAGTATTAGAAACCAAGTGATAACGTTTTACTTTAAGCAGATTTTCCTTTGATTTCATTTTATATGTATTTAAACTCACACTGAGATTTTCAGGATTCTTTTTTTTTTCCCCCTAGGTAAGCATGGCTGATTTTTAAAGAGCACATAAGAAAGTAAAGTTTTATTTCACTTTCTCTAAAAATGGATTTAATGGGAATAATACCTAAGTAAAAATCTCAAGTATTTTAAGAATGTTCTCAGTGGTGAAAACTGTTATGGTAGCACACTGGCAAAAAGAAAGAGCCTCATAAATACCTCATTTAATAACCCTGGCTTCTCATAATGGCGAAAAATAACATGACTTTTAGGGGGAAATGTTAAATATTCATGAAAATACAGACTTCTGTTGGAGACATAATGGAAAAAGTGTAATAAAATACTACTCTCATAAGTGTAAAAATAAGAGTAATGTTATTCTGATGGAAAGCAAGTAATAACTATAATTAACTTTTAATTAAAACAGAAGTGTGTGTAGAATACCAAAGACATCAATATGGAGAGAAGACAAGTGACAACGAGGAGGGGCAGTTATAAGGAAGGTAACTTGGCTTCACTCGGGCCCTCTCGGTCACCAGCCTTACAGCCTTGGCTAAGTTAGGCAACTGCGCTGCCTTCTTGCCTTCTCGCCTTCTCTGATGCGAGCGTTCCCAGTTACTGAGAGCTTGGATCAGATAGTTCCCACACAGAGAGCTCTTACTCATCTAAATGGAACAGGGAGGTATCAACTGTTAACAGTGTGTTAGAATGCTCTGGCTTATAAATGATCTAGAACTGACCTTTAAAGTTAGCTGTAGATTCTTATGGCTTAATTTGGCAATATTTAAGGTCAGGAGAAATAAAATAATAAACAAGTTAAGCAGTTATTGAGGAAATTGGGGAATGCCCAGCACTAAAAGCTCACTTGAGACATCAGCATCTTTGATAAGCAGAGAAGTTCATGAGGAAGGTGATGGTGGGGGCAGTTATGCTGCCCTGAGTTTATAAGTTGTGCTAGGCACTGGAGGCCCTATACAGACTGTGTCTTATTCGCTGCAGCCTGATGCAGGAAGTTCAGTTATTAAACTGATTTTAAAGCTGAACACACTAGTTCATAGAAGTTAAGACACACACTACCAGTCTCCACAATGGATACTGGATGGGAAGCTTTAGCAGGCTGGCTCTGAGACTGGGCTCCTGCCTGACATGAGCATTGTGATGGTTCGAGAGGGTGCCATTAGTTTGATTCTTCATATCCAACATGGACTTAAGGAACTCAACAAATTCAGTGGCACTACTATAACAGTCAGACCATTGAATTTCTCTCTTCCTCCTTATCAGTCAGTTTCTCTAGTCTCAAATTTTACTCTGAGATGTCAGGAAGAACAAGTTGCTCCTTCATCATGTTATAGAAATTTCCTCAGACTAATAGCCCAAATTGCTTGCAGCTCTACTTTCTACAAAGTATTGAAACATGAACACATTTCAGCCTACCTGCCCCCCCACTCAATAACAAGGATCACCTTTCCTCATTAGCAGGTTCCAAAGACACTTCCACATTTGTGTCTTTTAAAGCAGTACCCACTTCTCAGTATCACATTTAGTCTTAGTTCAGGCTGCTATAATAAAGTCTCAAAGACTGGTGTTTGTTTGTTTCTCACAGTTCTGGAGGCTGGGAAATCTGAGATTAAGTTTCCAAAACATCTGGGTTAGGTTGAGGATTTAACAGTTGGTATGTGTTGGTTTGTAGATGGTTATTTTGTCTTGTTATCACTTGTGGAGAAGAAAGAGAACACAAACTTCTTTTGTCTCTTCTTAAAAGAGCACTAATCCCATCGTGAGAGGGGATTCCATTTTCATAACCTAAATAACCTTCTCAGGAATACTATCACATTAAAGATTAGGATTTCAACATCTACATTTTGAAAAAGACTCATTTTATGGGATCTCACCTGTTCTTTCTTTATGTATGCATAGCTTTGTTATATATGTACGGAATATCGATGGGCAATAGCTGCTTACATTTATTTCAAGTTTCGTTAAGTATCCAGTACTGGGGCCAGGGAGATGGCTCAGTAGAATAAGCGCCTCCCTGGCAAGCACAAGAGTCTGAGTTCAATCCCTGGTTCTACCAAAAAAAATGAGTAAGTATTCTGTACTATTTTTGCTTTATTCACTCTTTTAAAAATCTTGTTTTGAGGGCTGGGGAGATAGCTCTGTAGAATAAGCGCTTGCCTGGCAAGTGCAGGGTCCTGAGTTCAATCCTCAGTACTGCAATAAATAAATATCTATTTTTCCCATTGTTCACTGGAAAGTAATAGGATAACAAGGCATTGTTTTCCTATTACTTTCCTAAATTGGATATGAGACTATGGGCAGCATTTTTGTTCTTGCTGAAAATTGGTGGTGTTTGAGAAGATATGGTGTATATGTGTAGTTCTAACAATTTGGCCAATGCCCTAGCTTTTTTTTTTTTGGTGGAACCAGGGATTGAACTCAGGCCCTTGTGCATACCAGGGAAGTGCTTATTCTACTGATTCATCTCTCTGGCCCTTGCTCTAGCTTAAACATATTGACAAAATTGTTACCTAAGAAAAAGGAATGAATTTATTCTGAGAGGAATTAGATAAGCTCATATAAACATCCATTCTCTTTTTATTTTAAAGAAATACACAAGGCAACAAAATACAAATAGTGATATGTGGACTAATGATGCTTTCACAGGTAGAGATTACAGAGTGCTGAAAGAGGAGGACCAGAGCCCACCCTCTTAGGGGGAGGGTAGGATGCACTTTGTAAGGAAAGGAAAAGGAGATGGTCCTTAAGCAAACCTGGCTAGACTTCCTCACAGGCACTTCTGACTTTGATCACTGTGACAGGGAAACACTGCCATTAAAATTGGGACTTTCTTAGGTTTTCATGTGTAATTAGGGAGAGGAAAGATGGACAGTGGAATCTCTTGATTTAACTGCCAGAAACCTGCTTATACCTACCTAAATGGCAAGAAGAGACTGACCAGTAGCATTTATTGATGCATTGATGACTGTTGTTATATGATATGGAAAGCCACTAGGAAAGCTAGCTCCCAAGCAGAATGTCTCATAATAAAAACACAAAGCTATATGGGAGAGATAGTTACAAAACATGTTAGAGTTTGGAGTTTAAAAAATAATGGAAGTTTTGGAACTGGATATCAGGCAGAACTGCTCTAGTTGTTGGATCCCTGCATTGCCACCCTTTTCACATTGAATTGTAGTCATATTGCTATTAACCCTGCGTGGCCCTGAAGCTGGACTCAGACCTCCCTCAGACTCGGTCTGTTTGTGGGGCAACAGATGTAGTTCTAAAGCTGGCAGGGAAATAGCTCCTGGGAGGCAGGAACTGGTCCAGGTAATTGGTAGAAAGATATAAAAGCCCTTTGTCAAACTCCCCTCTTTCCAAATTTCTACAAAGAAAGAAAGAAAAAGAAAAAAAAACAGAGCTGGAAAAGATAAGATAATGCTGATTATGACTTTTCCCCCCTTAAATGTAGCATTTAAAAAGACTTGAGGATAGCTGTTGATCTAGTAAAACCAAAGAGAGAAGAAATTAGGAAGGCTAGATTTTCTTACCCCTTTTTCCCATATAGACAGCCTTTTCCTGCATTATTCCTGGTTTATAGTTATGAGAAAATGTGTCACAGGATTCTAATTTGAATCTTATCATCCTGTATAAACAGGCTTTTGATAAAGTTCTCTCTGCTGAGAAGCAAAATATTAAGAGGAGTTTCCATTTTATGTAATGACCCCCCCCCAAAATAAAACACACACTGACCCTAGGGAGATTGGTTATTAATGCAAACTAACAGTGTACTTCTGAACTGTGCTGATTTGGGAAGTAATAATGCACTACTGTTTTTTTTTTTAATTCCATTGTGGTAAATGTAAGTTTTCCTCAAAAAACTAAAAGTAAACAAAAAAGAGAATACCCAAAAGCCAACAGAGAAAATTAAGAGTCACTTTTGAGGATTGTTCTCAGATGTAGTATGCACATACTTCACCTTCTGAAGTAGAATACAATATGGTTTTCCACTTTTAAAGGGGCCCTTGGAGGAGGTCACCTGTCAAAATTCACTTCCTAGGATGCTTCTGACTAGGGTGCTGTTGGAACCCAGTAAGATCCTTTTTCTCCACAGAAGCATGACTTACCTACTCAGCTCTTAAGGGTAATCTTCATTCTTTAATTGGCAGCTTCTTCATACTTTAGATTGTCTACAGAGTAGCCTTGTAGCTTGTTGAAAATATAAAAACCTAGTTAAATCTGTCACTTGGTATCATAAAACTGTTTATAACATTCAACTCTTTTTTAAATACTGAATTAAATCAAATTGATTAATGTGAATTATAGACTAAAGAGAAAACACATAATTGGGTCTGTGTTTGTTGAATGGTAGGAAATTTTCCCAGGGCACATCACCCTTACAGTACTACAGCAAGGAAGTTGTTAAGTGTTTTTAAAATTCTTGTAAGGATATTTGTTGTCATCAGAGGTAACCTTTTCTCTCGCTTTGGATGTGTTAAGTCTTTACACTTATTAATTCTTTTATGTAGTGTTTGTAGTTTGTAGAAGGAAATTGATTTTCTTGTAATGGGAAAATCATCGCTCCTATTATGACATAAAACTTTAATTTGATGTCTCCTCTCCTGACCGAAACTAATTACAACAAAAACATGTTAACAAAGTGAGTAAAGTTCTTTCTTTCATGCATCAATTTTACTGCTCATGGCTGCCCCAGCAAGTCTTAAATAAAGGTGCAGCTCTGTTACCCTGAGAACAGTGTGTGTGTGCGTGTGTGTGTGTGTGCGCGCGCGCGCGCGCTGTACCAGGCTGTGAAATATAGATAGATACTCGGAGTGAAACTTGAACTCCTCAGATCATTGACTTCTAAGGAGCAAGGAAATAGTAAAGGGCTTTATCAGTAATGGTCAGAACACACAGCAGCTGAAAATATTGGCATTGCTTTCTCTTTTAATTTGGGCAGATTGGAATGCACCTCCCAAAATCAAACGGAAATAGTAAAATTTAAAACCTTTTATGAGTACCCGGCTCAGCTGCACCTGGCTACCTAATTGCCTGCAACTGAATCATTACTGGGGAGCTAAGATGTGTAGCTACCAACAGCCCTTATTAATGTATAATAGGAATTTACTTGTAAAACAGAATTATTGGGATGGCATGATGTCATAAAGGCAGAGTGCTGACATTCTAGATTGTTTTATATAGGGACATTGAATTGTAATTTAGGAGTGGAATATTCTTTTGGTAATTAATCACAGTGTGGTTCAGCTTCAGTGTATGCTAGGCATGTGGACATGTAAGATTTATTCCTGTAACACTTACCTATTAAGGGCTATGTTTGTGCAAGTGCATGCAGCTCTCATGAATTATCTATGGCACAGAAAAATCTTCTCTAGCGGTTTGCAAATGTGCAAGGAATGTAAAGAAACGAGATGTCTCGACAAGGCTGCTTCCCTGCTCTGCGAAAACATCAAAGCCTTAAAATTACAAAAAGGCTTGCAGATTTTCTTCTTGGTATCAATGATGTAAGAAATGGGATACATTAATTTTACTGCACCTCAAACTTAGAATCTGTCAATACGGCTATGTGATTAACGGGTACAGACGTTTACCTGCCTCATAAATATAATGGGCTTTGATTACTGGCCTCGGTTTGCAGAGCAATAGTTAACATGATGTCAACACTTCCATTGTAAACCCCCTTTTCAGAGGGGTTTATAACGTGGTCATAAAAAATCACTTGGGATTATGCTTTGAATATGAGGTCTTAGTCTGCAAGAACAAAGATATTTCATGGAATTGATTTAAGTGGTCTATTTACCTATTTGTAGGTTTATGAAGACCTAAGCTGTATATAAAGAAAACAAAATTTATATACTTTAAAGGGATGTTTTTAAAGTCATAAATATAATTTCTTATCACGTATTTTGTTTCATTTTTCTTAAGGAAATATTCTTACGTTTGGATGTTAAATCATTTGTTTTAAACTGGAAGGACACATTTTTAAACGTGATTATGGTACATTTCAGGAGACATTTAAGAAGTCGTTTTGTATTGATTCTCTAGGGCTTCCTGTGAGTAAACCTTGTTTTAGGTCCTAATCTGTAAGAGTTCCAGGACAAGCAGGGCACAGTGGCACATCTCGATAGTATCAGCTACCTGGAGGCAAAGGCAGGAGTGTCACCAGGCCCGAGGAGTTCAAGTTCAACATAGCAAGATCTGTCTCCTATGCTTAAAAAAAAAAAAAAAATTGTTAAAAATTTCAGGAGAAAGCTTAGTATATATAGTCCTTTGACAGTGTAGTTGGAAACTGACTGCTTTGAATAAGATGAAAACATCCTCTCTGAGTTGGAACATGTTTTGCCTTGACAAAATAAAGTCTGCAAAGACGAACTCCTGCTCATCTGCAAAGGTGGCCAGCTCTTGCCTGTCTCATGGGGCACTGCCAAGTCATCCTTGTGGGAGAACGCTGCCCTGCACGGGGCCCGTCACCCTCAAAAGTTCTGGATTTCCTGGCTTATGGAAGGACAGAAGGAACTTTTATGATTTTTAGTTGGTAATACTCGAAGAGTGAAGACCCAGGAACCCAGGGTTAGCTCTGTTGGGACAGATGAAAAGCTGTGGCCCCAATCCAGACTTTGAAGGGGGTGTCCAGCTGCCATTATTTACTCGTTGAATAGCTGCAGAGATTTAATTATAAAAGTCATCTTACTCTACTTTGTAATGTTTCCAAAGCCACCGGCTGGCTTAATTGTGTGGAGTTCTTTGTATTAATTTGTTTTTGTCTTTTGGGGAAATGGGGAGATTGAGTTGTGGTACAAAATCAGTAAAGCAGTGATCTGCTAAATCCACAGTGAAACCGGGCAAGTTTCGAGTTTTCCTTTTCTCTCACTCTCTCTTCCTCTTCTGTCTCTTCTTTCATAGAAAATATAGTACTTCCTTTAATGCAGCAGTAACAAAGTATAAAACGGAAGCAGTAAGAAGCTCTTCTGAATCTTCGGGCAGTAGCAGCAGGTGTCACAGTGTGGTGGACACAGACTGGCACATGTGTCAGACTGTAAGTCTGGGCTGTGTACCGCAGAATATCTACAATGGTTTTTTCTCATCGCTCAGTAATCCTGGGAAGGAACCGGCTGTAATTTTTTTTTGCAGAACCAGGAATTGAACTCAGGCCCTTGCGCTTGCCAGGCAAGTGCTTATTCTACTGAACCATGTCCCCAGCCCCTGAATTTTGAAAAATAAAAAATAATAATAGTGTCCTGGTGCTTCATAGGTAGCATACAGTTTAGTGTTCACAGCAACTCTGAAATAAAAGGTTTATTGGGCTCATACAGCATGAGAAACAGAGCCATGGAAAGTTTTCTTGTTTCCTAGGATCTTGTAGATGGTGATCTGTAGAGTTGGTGCAGGAACCTGGCCTGTCTTACAGCTAAACTCAAGGGTTCCCACTTTGTATCAATAACTCAGCTGAAGTGCTAGTTAGTAAAAGGTTCATTCATCCACTGATTCATATTTATTGAGCACCCATCATGCAGTAGGCCTTGTGCAGTTTTTTTGGCCTAGATTATGAACAAGACAGTCTTAAAGGGTTTATAGATAGGACAGGATGTTAGAAAGTAACTAGGAATGCCTGCCTAGGTATGAGAGCTACTGAGAGGTCTGGGGTGGGGGTAGGGAATTGATCTAGGTTCAGGCACAGCTCCTAGAATGACCAAAATAGGTCAGTGGCATAGAAGAGATTGGAGAAGGACAGTACCTGCTAAGTAGAGACTGACAGACAGATAGACGCTTAAGTCAGGGAGCAGCTAGAGCATTGAACAGAGAGCAACCCAAGGAGGACTCTGGGAACCCAGTGTGAAGAATTCAGGCTGCTCAGACGTATTGGGTGCGTGGGGGGTTTGGAGCTGGGACTGAAGTGGTCAGATTAGTACATTACAAGGTTGTGTTGTTATGAGATTATCATAACATGTGAGTTAATAAGAATAGAGAAAATTCAGTCTGTATTGTTTTCCTCTGTGAAGATGGAAACACAAAGGTTTGAGTCTCTCAAATGCTTTCCTTTTACATTTTACTAAGTTCCTGTACCTCGGGGTTGCCCAGATCTTGGTGTACAACCTGTCTTGGTGTCAGGCTCCCGGCCAGGCCTTAGGGGTGCAGCAGAGGCCGCAAAATGTCCAGCCGCACCATCTGGCTGTGTGCACACTGCCCCAGGTTGACCTGAATTCCTGGCAGAGGACTTGGCAGAGCCATGTGGGTGAGTGAGTAGCCAGCAGCACGCTGGTGTTCGCTGATGGATTGTCTCCGCGGTGCTCCTCATGATGGTGAAAACAGCTTCTGGCCCCCAGGACCGCCTGTTTCTTCCCCTCCTGCTTACCTCTCCACGCCAAGCCCACTGCACTGTCTTCCACGTGTTGCTCCTGGCTGGTGTGGGCATCATGCTGGTGCTCCATGCCAGTCTTACTAAGGACAGTCTGCCTGATCTGTCCCCAGAGCTAACTCTTCTGGGTCGCATCCCGCACCGTGCCCTGCTGCCCTGCTGCCCTGCGCCCTGTCCCCTGCTGCCCTGAGGTGTAATGGATGCCAAGCACATTCAGCTCTGCTGGCTTCTCCTACAAGGTTTTCTTGACTTTTAGCAAAACCACCAACTCACACTGTTTCTTCTGGAAATGTTTTGCTTTTGTACTAGATCATTTCTCTGATCTGAACAATCAACATGGCTTGTGAATGCTATCACTGAAGGAAGGTAATAGCATGTCAGGTGTTAATGAAACTAGAAGGAGCAGTGCATTTAAAACAGGGCCTGCTCTACAGAGTATAGTGAAGTACATCTTAATTTAAACTTTCAGAAGAAGTCAAGTTCTTGAGTTGCTCCTCCTCTCTTCAACAAGCCTGCGTTGATTTGCTTCTAGTCAGTAATTTTTTCTGTTATTTAAATCCTTGCTAGTCTGCATGTAACTTTGCAAGTCCTTTATGAAGAGACCTGTTACTTCCATGATATATCATTATGATTATTTTAAGTCATATTATTGAAATGTATATTGTTCCCCATGGCTTAGTTTTCCAGTGTCTTCCAATATGTCCTGTTGTTTTGAAACTGCAAGAAATGAGGCACTCTGCCAATGAGCTATGCCACAGCCCTTTTTATTTTTTGTGAAATATATTTTGAACTGAGAGTTAAGATGTGAAAAAAGTGGGAGCCGGAGGAACGTTGGCCTGATGGGAAATGCTGACCTGGGCCAAGTCCAGCTTAGGCATGTGTTTTAATTAACTCTTAGAATCTCAGAGATTTCTAGGATGGACCACTGGGATATCTCAAGCCCCTGCCAGTCCCACAAGTGTATTATTACAGTTGGGGAGTACAGGCAAATTAGTCAATGGCTTTCTGTTCCTACAGATCATAAAGAGTGTCACTGATTTGAACATGTCAAAGTAGGGAGGGAGTAGGACTTTCCATCAGCGCTCAGCAGATCTACTTGTCTTCCTGACCAGCTCTTCTTGTTTCCTCCAAATTTTTGTATCATTGTGTTATTATGGGGCTCGGGAGATAGCTTAGTAGAATAAGTGCTTCCCTGGCAAGTGCAAGGGCATGAGTTCAATCCCTGGTTCTGCCCCCCCCCCCAAAAAAAGCGTAGTTATGTGGGAAAGTGGAAAAGAGTATAGTGTCTAGATTTAGTGTTCACAAACTTATGACTTCTTTTTTTACTTAAACTTTCTATTCTGTCCTTGAAATGCAGACTTTGGTACTGCATCAAGAAAAAAACCTTACTAGGTCTTTTGTATTGTACATTACACGCCAGGTAGCCCTCTCTCTAGTAGCCTATTAATTTCAAGTTGGTTCCATAAACACAGTCTGGTTAGCTATACAGTCTTTTTTTTTTTTCCTCCAAATAATGGTGGAACAAATGAATTTTTTAAAGAGAATACAAAGTAGTAATAAAAAAGAAACAGAAATGATGCAGAGTTTCACTAGACAAAGTAATATGAATTTGATAGTATTGTATATGTGGTCTTCAAATGGCTGTACAATCTGATACACGTTTTCCTTGTTTTTTGAGTAGCATTGCAGCTAGCTCACCACAAGAGGGCAGCACAGCTGATCATATGGGGATTGAATCTGCAGCAGTGACACTTTCTGTTTGTGTCAGTAGTTTCCAGTTTACAAAGCATTTTACCATACACATGTAATGGTTGAAGCAGTTCTCTGTGAGAAATATATAAAACAGGTATAATTATCCCCATTTTATAGGTGGACGAACTAGTGCTAGAAGAGCTAAAGTATGACTTGCATACAGTTTGTAAGCTAATAAATGGCATCCAGGGCTAGAATCTAGGTCTCTTTCTACTATACCCTGTGCCCATAAATAACACATAATTTTCATCCCAGTAACCTCCTAAAGAAATACATCTGGGACACTTTAGAAATCTAGAAACCATCTGTTCTCCGTCAGCAGTTTCTATTTTCATTGGACACAGCATCTTATGTTGCCTTTTGAGACCCCCTGTGTTTCATTCCATTCTAGAAAGATGAGGAAAATTGGGAATTTATTCTCATAAACAGTCACCATCAATATAACCAGCCTTTGTTGACGTCGCACTTTTGAGCCAAGTTATGTCATTGTTTTCCGTAGTAGTTCAGAGATGGAGGATGAGTACAAGGGTTAAACTGACAGAGAAAGCAGGAACCAGATCTACATAATCCAGATGACCACTCCCCCAGTTTCCATGGTGAACTTGGACTTCCCAGTGGGTTTGCAGAGTGCCAGTTCTTTAATTTCAGAGGAGGCCGCAGAATATGGTAAAGGCTAAAACAGAGCTAAATAAAATACTGTTATCAACCACTCAAGTAACAATTTTTCTAAGTCTGAATCCAAAACCTGTAACTTTGGGGGGCCATTATTTACTCAGACAAGGGATCATGTTCCTGGGACTTACAGAGTTTTCTCTAACAGGATTTTGCCATTTTGGTCATAGTAGGTGATTCTGTCATGTATTAATTATAGGAGCTTTTATTTATTTGTTGAATGCAAGAAAAACAAGCTCAAGTAGTGGCCTGTAGTTATTCCAACTGCCCAGTGATTCATGAACTCAGCTCTAAAACCAGAATAGGTACAATCAATATGTGAAAAATAGGTGCTGCCTAATTGCCTTTTTAAAATCAGTAAAATAATTAAAGTTTTTATAGTCTGGCCAGTTAATGTGTTGCACAATTGTATGGTTGGCTTAATAAGGAAAATGCTCGAGAAAGATAAAATTTGAAGACCAGGAGCAACTAATCATTGGGAAAAGAATTCCATGTGGTTGATGAATTGTCCTCTTTTTCTCTGAAGAGACCAAACATTTAGTGAATCTTCTGAGTCTGTAGGTCCAGTTTAGTCAGCACTCCCGTTGTAAACTGTGTTACAGTTTTTCATTCATCATTTTCTTTTGTTCCAGTGTGTCATTGTTGTGTTTAGTAAAAAAATACAAATATTTATTTTAAATGTTTCCTTAAACAGATTCTTAGTGGGGGGAAGAACTCTGTCCCAGTCTGCAGCAGGGTTGCAGGGTTTGAAACTGGTTGTCTGCATCCTCAGTCCTCTGCAAGCACTCAGCCAGGGAGAGCAAATTCAGCTTCATAAGAAGTCTCTAGAGATTTCTACAATAGGACATAATGTTTACCATGGACTACTGAGGTCTACCCGGGAAAATTTTCCTAGCATACATTTATTAAAAAGTTCTATATATACATTTGAACAGTGTTTTCTTATGGAAACATCTGTATGAGAATCATTAATTTATTCGTTTCCATGAGGGAATATTTAAATGAAGGAAAGAGCAATTTGTAAGCAAACCAGTGAAAAGGTGTAAACATAGTACTTGTAGAGTACTCCAAATTCTGGTTGAATTTTCTTTTATTCCCACATGGAGCATTTAGATAACATGATTATTTTAACCATAATTCTTCAGAAATCCACATCTCATTCTGATTTCCTTAAACATTTTTGGAATTTCACCAGTCTTTTTAGAAAGCCCTATTATGGGAGGAGTTGAGTATTGGCCTTCTTTCTCCTTTTTTTTCTGGTTAGCCTGCAGTGAACCTTTGGCCTTACCCCAAGTGTATGGGTGGTATATGTTTTTAAATTGATATATTAATGTTGAAGTTTTATTGTCACAGTTTCTGTTCATGCTCCTTTCAAACCTTTCATTTATTTGTTTCTGAACCTTGGATATCTCATAAAAATGTCACCATTGTGGTTGAACATTAAGCACCTTCCCATTTTGCTCTGGGCCGTTGAAATAAATTTGGACCAGGTGCTCTGCTCATAGTGGAGCCCCTTGAAGTGCTCTGATAATGAGCCCGGAGCGGAAGCTGTCAGCCTTCAGCTGGCTCGAAGAATGCAATTAGAGCCGTTTTAATACTGCGGAGGGACCCCATCCAATCAAGCCATTTGACTTTAACCAAGGCTAGAATCCTAAACATGTACTTCAGGCGCGTCAGCTTTGTCTCTGCGCTGAAAATGGGGGAAAACATTACTACAAAATGGTCTACTTTGAACCCAAGAAGAAAAAAATGCTCAAAATGCCAGTAGAGGCTGTCCCTCATCTGTCCTGTTTGGTACCAGTTTTGAGCCTCTTTATGATCTGATGTCATTCTGATCAAGACAACCAATGTCAAACTAAGATTCAAATTAAGAACATAGCAAGTCCATTTCTAAAAAGCCACCCTACAGAACTACTGGCATGCCTCTCTTTTTTGAAGGTGAACAGTTGGATTCATCTAAATAGCCATTAATAGAAGGAGTGCTTAAATAAAGCACACCTATCATAGGAAACACTAGGCACACATTAAAAAGAGTAATATTGTCTATTTTATATTGTCAAGTAAAGCAAATCATTTATAGAACAGTTTGTATGGCATGATGTACTTCAGAGGAAAAAAACAACCAACTACTTTATACATTTATGAGTGTGGAGAAAAGATTTGGAAGAAAGCCCATCAAATTGTGAGTGGTAAAAATAGGGACAAGTGAGGATAGGAGAGGTTATGTTTTGTTTTTCTCTATACAAGTAATTAAAAAGTATTTTCTAATATTTAACAAATTATTTATGTATTCTTGGGGTGAGTCAACTTCTCTTTTTTTGAGTCAACTTCTTATCAGGTAAGTAAGTGGCTTACTCTAAATAAATTAATGAGCTTTTGCAGCCCAGGAGGAACTTTTGTGACTTCCTGAGATGTGTGTCAGTCACAGCAACGGTGGAATTATTTCTAAATAGCAACTTCACGTTCTTTATTTCAGGAAAGCCTCTGAACAGTCTTACAGAATAGGTGCTGAGGTGTTCCCTGTGCATCTGAGGACCCAGAGGCTTAGAGAAGCTTGGTCCTTTCCCCGGTTGCTAGGTTTGCAGCAAAGTGTCAGCTGTGAGCCAAATCAGCACCACCTCAAGCTGCACCCTTAACCCCTTCCCTTTTTCCTGCTTAGTTTCTAGAGTGTTCTTTAAAAGTAGCTTTTATTCCCATGGCCTTTGCACATCCAGAAGGGAGGACTTAATTGAGCATTTGTCATTGTTGTAAATATGTCTTACAAACAATTGGACTAGTTGCTTAAAACTAGTGCACCCGAGAGGCTCTGGGGTGATTCTCCAGTGGGTGGTAGCCTTTATCCCAAAGGAGGCTGCAGGTATTGATGCCAACTCAATTTTATTTGAGGTGCAGTAGAAAAGTAAATAATTTTACCTTGCAGGCAAAGCAAAGATATTGTTAGTAATAAGTTACAGTATGTGAGATTAAAGAATAGTATAATTATAAAATTATTTTATAAATTCTCAAATTATAAATAGTGGCTTATGCACTTGCTTTTTTTTAGCGTATTTATTAAGCCACAGATCTTTCTTGTCCATAAAACAAGCAGCTTTTCCATAAACTAGAAATATGATTCGCTCTCTGTCCCACACATACATGTATTTTCCCCCCCGCCCCCAAATCCTTCCTTAGTTTGAGTTTCTGCTTTATACTGGTTCCTTGTTGACCTTTAAAAAGTTATACACAGTAGTAAAATCCCATTTCCAGTTTCATTTTTAGTTGAAAAATCAAATTTTGGAATTATCCCTATGAAGGAGAAAATTACTAACTGTAGGCACAAATGAGCCTTCTCTAGTCATCTAACACTTCCTGGCCTTTCTTTTGACACTGACCTGTGTGCTTACTGTGGACAGTATAACACATTTGCACCAAACAATTTAAACATCCTTATTCTGAGATCTAGAAAAGGTAAATGTCTGCATTCAGAACGTTTTGCAGTGATTCTTACATGGCACTGTCATTTAGGTATATTTTTAAATAAAGCATGAAAAGCAATGGAATAGATTAGTCAGGGAGGGAAAACCTCATTTCGATGTCTTTAATTAAACTACTTTTTGAGCATTTTAGTAGATGGTTGATTTTACTTGGCACTTAGGTAGTTTTTATATATTTTCTAATTTTTATTTTTAATATTTTAAACATTTTGTTTTGGATAAACCTCTTGGATCATATAATCACAAAACTATTACTTAATTTTCTCTTCCTTTGCTGCAAAAAAAGTCACAAATCCGAGGGCTTCTGCATCTATAATGCACGGTTTCTTTGAAACCAGCGCATTGCTCAAGCAGAGAGGATGATGTAGAAGGGAAGGCAGACGTATATGCAGCCTCGTTCAGCACGAGGGCTGAGAGAGCTCCTTGTGCCATGAAAGGCAGAATGCCTCAGTGCTTTTAAGTGCACCCTTAAGGGCATCTGATGGGTCTTGTCAAATTGTCCAAGGGGAAAACACTTTGCCCAAATCATTAGAGGCTTAGCCCACCAAGCAGTCGTGATTTAAAGTGAAAATAAAGCAAAATGCAAAGGACTCCTGTCCAGAGTCAGGTTGGAAGTAATGTGTTCCTGGCTTTGATTTACAAACCTTCAGAACTTTTGAGAGAAAAGGGTAGGGAGGCAGCCGAAAGTCTTCACATTCATGGGCGAAGCTGAGGCCCAACAACAGCAGAAAGCAGTGCCCGGGTGGGTGGGCTGGGCAGAGCGGGAAGTCAGACACCAGGGCTGCCGGCAGGCGCGGGCTTTCCTCGCTGGCTAACTCAGCGCTGCTCGGCTCCGACGGTGGATGCTGTGATGAGTGAAACCTAGGAGACAGTTGTCATGTGTGAGAGGCAGAGATCAGGCCACACTGCCAGCCGCTGTCACCCGCAGACACTGCTATCTTTCACACTAAAGAAAGCCAGTGGGTGGAGAGGAGGGGCACAAGGTGAGAGAGATTATATCTCCCAAAGTATAAATGCTTTTATCATTAGTAACACAATATAATCACAGTTTTGGTTTAAAAAAATACCAGAGTAAAGTCTGGAAGGTATATATATATATGTGTGTGTATGTGTGTGTGTGTGTGTGTGTGTGTGTGTGTGTGTGTACTTGTTTATAAAAATGAAAATTATAATACATGCACATGATAAAAAATCAGCACAGAGGAAGGTAAATTTCTGACCTCCCATTTCCTAACTCAGTCCCAAACAGTATTTTGGAGTTTCTTTTAAGGGTTTATATTATCAATTCTAAAATGCTTGTTAGGGTGGAAGGGCACTGGATTATGTGTGATTATTTTCTAATTTGTATAATTATTTGTAGTTTTACTTTATGCAAGTATGTCTGAGGATATTTATCTCAGTATATTAAAGACCTGACCTTGGAACTTGTTTTATACTATTTAAGCATAGAGTTGTATATAGTCGTGTCCGTAAATAAATGTGGTAACAGGTATTTTAAATCAACTTTATTCTTCAGCTTGAACAAATTAAACTCTACATCGGGCTCATACCATTTCTTTAATTGCGTTAATTATTACATACTGCCCTCTGGTACAGTTCACTGGGCTTGGGGGAAGCTGATTATAGCGCTTTGTTTCAAGTCAGTTTTACACCCTGGGTTGGCAATATCATCACACCTCCTCACTGAAGTGAAAGAGCTTGAATAATCCTGTGGGTGGATTATAGCACATGCAGGGGAAGGTACAGACCATGGCTGAAGCCTCTCCACTGTGTTCATTTGTAGCGTGACCCAATTTTGCAAGCCCTGCACATTTCCATCCTTCATCTTGTAAGTTCTTCCCTTTGGGAGGCTCTGACATGGAAGACTCAGGAGGTTGTTCCCTCCTAGACTTCAGGCTGTGGTGTTAAATTACACCATCAGGAATGTCTCTGTAGCTTAACATTTTCTGTCTTAAAACAACAACAAAAGGTTAAAATCAGCTCTTTTTATTGTTAGTAATTTTATTCCATATTTTACAATAAGTATCAAGAACATAGGTCCTTGCCTCAGGAGCGCTGCGGTAGCAGGCGGTCTCCTCTGAACTCAGGTGGTAATCATGCAAATCGAAAGCAGCTTTCTCCTCTGTGCATTTGCACTTTTTCTGATCACAGATGTGCCCTTCCTTCCCATGTTTCCTGCATTTGTAAACCAAGCGTATTTTTGTCATCACCTTCAAGCCCTTTAATCAGCTCAAAGTGCTGTCCTTGGGTAGGTCTGCCAGTCCACAGGTCTGTGTGTGGGTGGCAAGGGGTTAATGAAAGGTCTTATCAGAATCTTGGCCGGTCAGGAGTTGGGTTAAAAGTACCTTTATGGCAAGTATTGACTTCTGTGTATTATTGCTAGCAGTGTCATTCCATATTTTACAATAAGAAGCATCAAGAATGTGATAAGTATGTGGTCCCTCAGGATGCCACACCATGGGAACACTTGAGTAGTGTTAATATATTTATTTATAATTTAATATTTATTAAATATATATTAAAAACTCAAAACCTTTCCAGATGGTTCCGTGAGAAAATAAAGAGCTAGAGCTTAATTGTGAAACTTCAAGAAGATTAAAGAATGCAGGGTTGGCTAAAGCAAGGTTTTCAGAAGAAGTTTAATTTAGCCATTAAATTGAAGACTTGGTGTGGCATTAGATGGAGAGGTATCTGCTAACAGTATTAGTGTGTCTTTGTCCTGCAGGCAGCATTGGAGAAGAAATAATGCTGTGGCCAGAGCTTTTTTCACAGCTTGCTGCAGTCTCACCTGTGACCCGTAGCTTGGCGGTATCTTTTGCAGTGCCACCCTTTCGTGTGCGGTGAACTCTCGGAAGCTCTCAGTTTTAGATCTCTCTGCAGCTCCCCGCATTCCTGGCTCACACTGCGTGCCGTTCTGGGTGCTAGGATGCTGGCACTCCAGCCCTGAGTCCATATTAGGCAGCTGCATTCACCATGTGGGAGCTCTCTGTTTATCTTGCTCTTACCTGGCAACCAGTTCTGGTTAAGATGCCTGCTGGCCATGGCCCTGTTCCCACGAAGGTTTTCGGAGCTTTCATTCCAGTCAATCAAATTTATGAAGTGTCTGCTGTGCATGCGTGGCATGCTAGTGTTGCAGACACAAAGATGAATAAAACACTGAAGGTCTGTGCCTTCAGGAGCTCTGCGTCTTACGGGTGGGGATTCCAGAGGACCTTCATGCTTCATGACATAGTAAAGAATAAGCCTTGTGCCTCTGAAAGTGTAGGGTTGTGGGCGAGGGACAGGGAGAGAATTTGGTTTCTTCCCACTGCCGTTGTGCTGTTTCTGGCCCCCTGTGCCCTTCCTGTGCCAGGGCTTCCTCTGCACCGCCGTCAGCTGCAGACTCTATTTACCCTTGGAACACGGTGCAGGTGTCTTGTAAAATGAAGAAGGACTCTATGGTCTTGGAAGTTGTGTTGCACCAACTGCCACTGACGGCCTCCCCCAAAAACTGGGCACTGGGCAGAATCCCATGCGGTGCGAAATTTCGCGAAAACATCCACTCTATTTTGATGGTCCAAATATCTTCAAAAACATTTTTTTAGCCAAAGCTCATATTTCATAAAACCTTTGCAAATATCTAGAAGTTTGTCTTCTTTTCCATGTGGACATGGGAGGGAAAGAGAGGAAAATGTGGCCACATGCATGTTTTCAACTTTTTATTTCCAAATATTAGGCTTTTTTAGGCATAAAAACCAATCATGTCACTTTTGTGAAATATGCAGGGTCTCTAGATGGTTCTCTCTCTTTTGGAAAGATGGACTAAGTTTTGAAAGAAAAATTCCCCAAGACACAACACGGGAGATTGCAGTAATGATATCAAGCTACAGTTTTAATTGGGTATAAATAAACAAAAGAAAAAGGTTCACAGCTGTTTTGAGAGTGAGGATCAATAAAGGATAAAGCATGAGAAGGCTCCCCTTGCCTGGGATTGCTGCCAGGACACTGCTCTCCACTCCAGAAGAGACTTCTATGAAGCACGCTTGCAGTGAGCAGGGAGGAAAGGGCACCCAAAGAGCCCAGCTGCAGAGTGACCCTGAGTGAGATGCCTTGGCATGGGTCTTGTTCCTGTTTCTAGGTCAGGTGTGGGGCATTCAAGGCCAGACAGCCTGAGACGGAGGGACTTCTCTGGGGACTAGTGTGTTTGTTCAAAGTTGTGGGGAAAAGGTTGAGAGAAAACTGCTCAACAGTCAATGTGGCAGCTCTGGAAACTGAAATGGAACAAGGCCTTTTCCTAGCAGCCTCTGTGCGTGATTGTCTCTGACCAGCAGGGGGCTTGAAAATAAGTTCCTTTCTCTTCTGTTGATGGAAGGGAGATGTGCAAAAGACAGTAACAGAGACTGGGGAAAGGCCACTTAGTCGACAACTAACAGGAAGGACGTGTAGCTTTGGATCCCATGGGCGGCCTTGCATTTAGGAGCTCCAGAACTTCAGTCCCCTCCCCGCTGGTCGTCTGTGAGGTGGGCAGCAGTGCAGTGATCACATCTGAATCTGTGAACTGGGAACCTGGTGTCTGTAGAACATTGAGGCCATCTCAGAAGTGGAGTAAATTCCATGAGATGCTCCTGGTTGAGGACTTCACTGCACGTGGGGCAGCATTCGATAGAGTGCAGCTGGCATTGTGGCAGGCAGCGTTTTGAAACTACACACAGGGACGACTGAGCCAGGGCTATCTGTCATTACCATCAGAGCCAACTTTTCTGCAATTCCAAGGGAAAATATGCACGATTGTTGATACCCCAGAAGACTTTGTGTGGTCTTAAAACATGTCAGTGGATTGTTTTATCAATGATTCCTGCTTGCTTCCTTGCCCAACTCTTCCTCCTCCTGCTTTGGGTTTTGTTGTTGTTGTTATCAAGAATCAAACTCAGGTCCTTGTGCTTGCCAGGCAGGTGCTTATGCCACTGAGCCATATCCTAGGCATTCTTCCTCCTTGCTTTAACATTTCGTATTTTCAAAATACTTGTTTAAAAAAAAAATGTATTTTCTCTAACCTGTGTTGCCTATTTGCATATATATCTCAAAATTTAATCTGCATATTTTCTGTATTTATCCTGTTCAGGAAAATTTCATGTGGCTTAGTTAAAAGTTTAATTGTTAGTGGAGTTAAAATCTTCTTAGTACCATTCCAACAATGAGACAGTGAGATCAGTGGCAATGTATATAGGGAAGATTGGTTTTGAATGGTTTAGGAAAGATTTTAATTAGAATATTGGTATAATTACTATGTGAGGGGAATGATTAACTTCTCTCTAGACAATACTGATTGGGTGGTGAAACATTTTCAGTAAACAGTATATTCTAATCAATTTGGTTCAAACCCAGCCTTTCCACCTCCACTTGCCTGAACTTAGTAAGGAATACAGCTCTGCATGGCTTGCTAGGGTGGACCCAGACTCTGCATCTCCTTGAGCCACTGTCCTGCTGCTTTCCAGCTGTGACGGTGGCAGCAGTGCGGCAAAGGCCCAACCACTCCAGGTGAGGCAGGTCCAAAAGAGAGAGCTGGCTAGAAACCAGCGTATAGCAGGTGCCGGCCTGGAGCTTTGGGGTGATTCGGTATGATTTTTTAGGCGAAGCCTTTCTTTAAAAGGCCATTCTTGTCTTCAAGTTTATAGGGTAGAATCACTAGCTCTTCCTACGTAGAGTCCTAAAACAACAGTAACAATAACAAAATCAGAACACTGGCAGGAGATGTGTTATTTGTGGAATTACCCAGAACTAAACAAGGAGTACTTTTGTTACAAGCATAGTTGCAGTACTTTGTTGAGCATCTTTTTCCAGACCTAGGGATCAAACCTAGGGCCTGAGCGTGCTGGCTAAGCCTGCCACTACTGAGCTACACCCCCAGCCCTTCCTCTAGCATAACTGTATTTGGTTGGGTGGCCCTACCATGTGTTGCTTTAGATTTCCAGCCCTAACTTGACGTGCATCAGTCTTCCCAGTGTTCTTTTACAAAACATCCAGTAAGTTTTGAAATACCTTTGGTGAAATGCTATATCCTTAGAGATTTATTTCTGTAATTGTTAGAATCCTGCACATCTCAGATATCAGCACTTGGGTAATGTGCTAAGCAAAGCCTGCATCTGCCTGAGGGTGATGCTCTTAGTTTTTCTAAACTTTTTGTTCTAGGTGAATAAAATAAAAACAAAGATAGAATCACTAGCAAGTGCAATGATTACAGTAGCAATTCTCCTGTGAACATTTCACTATTCTTGGCAATTTTTACAACCCATGTGGTCCATTATTTTTGTCACAAGTAAAAGTTGGTTTGATGAGGCTCAACTTTCTTCCTGCTACTCCCACCCCTTTTTCTGCTTGGGAAAGAGAAGAGAAAGGAAAAATATTCCCAGGTTGTGTAGCTAACACATAACAGAAATAAAGCATGTTGTAACTTTAATTTTTTTTCTGATTTTTTTTCCTATCTAAAAAGGACAAATATAAGACTTTTATAATTCGCAATATCCTAGAAAAGAAAACAAAAAGGTGTGAAGTGCTTTGGTGATTTTTCTTTTCTTTATCATATTATGATTTCACAGTCTAGATAATACAATTTTAAATAGAACTAAGCCAATTTAGGAAATATTTCAGAGTAGCTGCAGAGTTTCCAAGCCATCCTGCACTGACATGCAGCGTTGGAATGGTGACACATGTGGCCTGCTCGTTAGCAGGGAAAGATCTAGGAAACAAACTGCACTTCTTGCATTTTCTCACCTAGCCTTCAGAATGTCCTCTGGAGGACCCCCACCACTCCTGCCCACGCCTGGGCCCTTGGGACTTACACTCTTCCCTTTGTTAATATTTTCCACTTTATCTCTCTAAGCACAGTTGGCACACTCTGGCCTGTCCTCTACAAAACTTCCCACTCCCCAGCATCATTCCCAAGAATACAGATCTTGCCCTAGCACCCAGGGAGAAGCCACCTGATGGGTGACCTGGCCACTTTTACCAGTGCCACACTTGTGAGTCGTGGTCTGCTGGGCTCTGGGGCTGTGCAGCTAAAGGAAGTCCAGGGATCTACCTAGAAGAACGTAACCTACATGGGACTTAGATGACCTCCTTAAATAAGTTTGGGCTAGCCGATTTGTAAATGTTCTTCTAACTTCCAGATTCTGAGATACAATGCATGATCTAATAAAATTAATCTCTAATGGTGGAATTCAAGGTTTTCTGTTAGGCTGGTGAAGAGATTCAAAAGACAGAGTTATATCTGTTATTCCTCTAAAATTATACCCAGTTTATTCCACTTGCTGATGAGATCAGTAACAAAGCCATTTTTAGAGGACAAAAAAAGAAACTAGAAAGGACCTTCTAGAAGGTCCTCAATTTCCTAATCTGTAAAAGATATCTGAGTTGGGTTGCAGGAGTATCTCTTGTGCTTTATTCCACATTTATAACATTGTATTTGGCAACTGTGAAGTATGAGCAGGCTCTTACTGCTTGAGGGTTGTGACATGTTTATTTTCTTTTCTTTTTTCTTTTTGAGACAGGGTCTCACTATGCAGTTCAGGCTGGCCTTAAGCTCACTTTGTAGTTCAGACTGGTCTCAAACTCACAACAATCCTCTGCCTCAGCCTCCTGAGTGCTGGGATTACAGGCATGTGCCACCACGCCTGGCTCAAAGTTTATTTTCTTAGCATTATTTTAGGTTGAACATTTATAGAATTTTTAACAGCCACATCTTAGAATGCATTGCTTAGCTTCTCCGTGTAAAAACTAGCTCTTCGCTTAGGTGATTCATTTTTTTCTAATTCATAATCAGTTTTCAGAAACACTGCTTTCTGCTCACACGGTAGGATAGGAATTGAAAAGGCATTTGCTTATATAACACTTTTACATATTTTCCTTCTTTTAAATTTTATGTTGGTTTCCTGCTGGCTTGTTAACACAGAAAATGCTGAGGTTTGAAGTGTATTTCTACATTTATGGGAAGTTAACTTACTTAAAAGGTGGAAGTTTGTAGACACATGATTATATATTTCTGATATCGTTAGTTTTTCTTTCTGTTTTTTTTTTGGGGGGGGCGGGGGTAGAACCAGGGAACTCAGGCCCTTGTGCTTGCCAGGGAAGTGCTTATTCTACCAAGCCATTTCCCTGGACCTTCATTAGTTTTTCTTGTTGCACATAAATTTTGCCTACTTCAGTCATTTATATTTTTAAAGAATTATAATTTATGAGTGGCCAATTTTTAATTTCTTGCCAGTTATCATCGTGAAACTGGTGTGACCTTTTAGAATAATTTCTGGGGACAAACTGTAAAGTATTTCTTACAGTCCTTTCGAAACTATACTATATGTAGCTCATTACATTTCCAATATAACTTTCAAACAGTGACATTTCTTGAGGCCTTCTTCATGGCAAAGAGATATACATAAATTAGAAACTATTTACTGAGGAAATCTCAAATGTTCCTGAAAATGCAGTTGTAAAATGTCAAATTATTTGCATGCTGATGAATTCAATGTCCTAAAAAATGTTTGTAATGTCAGACATTTGCTTCTTTTCATTACCAAGGGATGGGGAAAATGCTTCCAAATGGAGCATGCTTCATGTTCTTTTTTTCTATTTGTGTATAGTAAATGTTATGTTATTTGTGGTTTCGTTTTAAATTTTAATTCAACTTTTATGCTTTAGAATCCAAATTTAAGTGGATGCAATATGAAACTTTTCTATTTTATTCTTCAAAATATTTGGTTCTTTTCCCCCTAGAATACACAAGTTATATAATGAAGAAGGTTTTTAATAATGTTGGTCAGTGATTCTAATGATTATTCTTCTGGGAGAAAATTTGTCCTGTTTTCCTCCTGAGTTCTGGTCTTGTTCAAGCCAGCAAAGGGGAGAGAGCACCCCAATCCCTTTTTGGGCCACCGGTCCAAGTTTAGTGTGGTTTCTAGTGCTGGGCCCTCAGGAACCAGTGAGCGGATGGACATGTAATCTGTATTTTTCAATACACTTTTAGTAGTATTTTAGTTATTACCCTGGAAATAATTAGAATCTACTTATTGCTATGAAAATAAAGTGAAATGTTCTATTTGTTATTTTGAAATTATGTGCTAACGACTGGCCCTTCTTTGTGGAGGAAAGAAAGGCCAGAATGTGAAAAGAGGAGAAATTATGAAATTGACTTTAAATCTGCATTAGGACTAACCTGGGATTTGTTCCCATCACAAACACACACACACACACACACACACACACACACACACACACACACACACACACACGGGCAATACACCATAATATCATTCAAGCTTTCCAAAGAATGTGAGGAACATTTCAGCTGAAATGTCCATGAAAAGAACCATTTTCAGGGCAGGGAGGTAGCCCAGCAACACAAACACCTGCTTGGCAAGCACAAGGTCCTGAGATCAATTCCCAGTACCAAAAAAGTGAACCACTATTTATTTATTAATTTTAATGTATTTGGTACAGGATCACATTTCACAGCTCAGACTTATAGTGATTCTCTTGTTTTCTACCTTCCCAGCGTTGGTATTACAGGCATGTCCCACCATGCCCAGTCTCGGTGGCTGGCTCCATATGCTGGGGGTGGGGGTGGGGATGGGGGCAAGCCTGGTACCTGGGGAGCATACCCAGGTCCCCGTGCTTGCCTAAACAGGTACTTAGTCTGCTGAGCTATCTAGCCAGCCCAGGAACCACCTTTTAATTGAAAGCATTTGAGTGGTACGTGATGAGGAAAGAGTGAATTATGATGAATCCAGAAATGAAGAGTTAATTGTGCCCTGGTACCTGTATATATAGGTACCAGTCTAGGTGAAGCTGGGAAATAGAAATCACACAAGAAGGGGAAGTTTAGCACAAAAGAGTGGTAGAGTGAGTATTCCTTATCTGAAATGCTTAGAACATAGCATTTTGGAATACTTCAGATATTTTCAGATTTTCAAATATTTCCATGTACATAAAAAGATATTTTGGGGATGGGACCCAAATCTAAATCTGACATTCATTTATGTGTCATATATACCTTATATATAGAAACTGATACTTTTGATAATTTTATACATGAAACAAATTTTGTGATTTGACATCTTATGGGCACTTTTAAAAGTTTCAGATTTTGGAGGTTTTGGATGGGGGGGCCTCTTTCTGTATTAAAATAATTTAGGAGTGTAACCAGAGAAGTACCAAGATAGTTAACTCTGAAAGGTATCCTGCGGCTGAAGAGGGGATACTTGCGAGCTGGGGTCCAGATTACTTGGCAGAGACTGTGGCCAGAGCTCACTGTGGAGGACAGGAGAGTTAGCTGGGCAGCCTGGCCACAGTTCCTCTAACTAGTAGGAAACAGCTCTCTAGGGTACAGGCCATCTGAGGCTGGTGGGCAGCTCGGTAGCACTGTGGGTGCTTGAAGGGTTTGTGTGGGAGGCCCATGGTTATTTGGCCTTGGTCAAGGCTGTGTGTTCGCTAATGAACAGAGTGCTGTGGATGCACGGCCAGAGCAATGTTCCCAGATGTTCTCCTACACACATACCATGAAGCAGGAGCAAGGAAAGGTGGAACCACTGCCATGTCCCTGCAGCGCCCTCTACTGACAAAGCCTAACAGTGGAATTTACTGTCAAGACAAGGAGTTATCCAGTCGAGTATATACCACAAAGCAGCTTTAAGGAGAGCATTGGGAGTTCAGAATGACTAATACCTGGCAAAACCTAAATCCCAAGTCAGCCAAAGTTGTTTCATTTTGTTGTTAAGAAAACTTATAAACAAAGCAACAGAAGCTCATTTCCTGTGCATGGCTTAGTGTGTACCGCATAACTGAAGAATTCATTCAAATTTGCAGTATAGGCTGAGGTGATAGCTCAGTAGAATAAGTCCTTGCCTGGCAAGCTCAAGAACCTGAGTACAATCCCTGGTTCCAAAAATAAATAAATTTGCAGCACAAATTGACCACTCAATAAAAAAATTCTTGAGAATTTGATTGATGGTATTTTATTTTTAAAATATGTACATATTAAAACTAAGAATTATCCTACACATCTTATGGAAGCCATCTTTCTCTGATTCTATGTAGAATATACATCTTTTAAAATTATTTTGCAATATTCTCTTTTCATATCTCTAAAAATAACCACTCTGAGCCACCTGTGTGCCTCCTCCTTGTGTCCCTGCCTCCCACGAGGCTGGGCTGGAAGGAGCACTGCTTGTCCAGCTCAGACTCCTTCTCTTCCTGTCAGCATACCCCATAGTTGCTCCTTGTATGGGTCATGGCAGCAGCTCCCCCCTCTGCATTAGACATTAAAGTTATTCTGTGTTATTTTGATTTGTATCTTTTAATTTTATTGTTCCTTTTGGTCCTAAAGTAGGAGAGTGGATAAATAGGAATGTTTGGTACAGTGTATCTTCTGTTCACCATTATACATATATTAACTTGTTTTATGTACTTTCTTAAATAGAAACAATAAAAATGAATGCCTTGGCAGAAATGTCAGCATAAATTTAAATTTTGCAGAGCTTCAGTTTGCAATATAGTAATACAGCGAGCAGTATTGTAGGACAAAAAGTCAGTATGGCAAGGTCATCCTAGAGCCACAGGTTGATAGTAATGGCAAGAGTGACAGGTTTCTTTGTTGGTACCTACATGCTATAAATGTCTTACATGTATTAACTCATTACTCCTTATAAAGAGCTTGTGTATGAGACACGAACTATTTTTTCTCCATTTTTCAGTAAAAGTACTAAAGCGAAGTTCAAGCAACTTCCCCACACAGTAAATACCTGGGATTTGAGCCTAGTTCAGTTTTGGAGTTCCCCTTCCAAATCACACTGTAAGCCACTCTGCCTGGATGAGTGCTGGAATGCGCTGTTTTTCAGTGCATGGTCATCAGACAAGACAGGAAGAAGCACACAGATGATAAATACCAGAGAGATAAGCAGAGGGTGGGAGGCTGGCTTTCAACTTGAACTTGCTCCTAGGTTTTTACAACCTCCAGAGCCATAGAAGGTGAGAACTGTAGGCCCACCCAAGTTGGGCAGTAAAATTAGCACAGTCTCCTCCTACCATGGAACTATTACCTCTCAGCTACAGCCTCTTGGTATTGGCAAGTTTGGGAAAATACTGAGGCTCCTCTAAGGAAAAAAAAAAAAAAATTCTTGAACCTTTGAGCTGTGTAGAGGAGCAAAAAAATAAATCTCCTCAGAAAATTTGTAACCTCAGAGCAGCTCATGGATTCACAGCTAGAATTCACGCTAGCTAAATTGGCAGGAAAACATTCAGCCAAGAATCTTGGCACCCCGCAGAAACAAATATGGATTCTTTGTGGAGAAACCCATGTCAATTTGACCATAAAGAACCCTTACAGAAAATTTCTAAAATATATTGGAATTCAAAAATCTTAAAATGTAAGAAATCATCATGAGAATCAGCAGAATCAACCTACAAAGGTATCTGATGCTGAATTTATCAGACATAATACAAAAAATAAATATACTTATGTGTGAAAGATGGAAAAAGTTTACAAGTATATCTAAAGAGCAAAACTATTTAAAAAACCACAAAAGTTGGAAAAGAGGCAAATAAAAATATAGAAATGGCAATTAAAACCTTGACAGATAATAGTTAATAACAAATTGGACAAAACTGAAGGAAGAATTGATAAACT